>CANXYI011522057.1:0-11038 GCA_948208565.1 Hura crepitans
AGCATTTAACATGTATATAACATTCTATCTATGTTAGTTTTTAACTTGAAATTTAATTATGCATACTAATTTAATTTGTCATATTCAATCCCATTATATCCACATGCATTTTATCCCTTTTCCTAGTATGTTTGATTCATCAATCAGTTCTTACACAACAAACTTGCCCTCTTCACTATAGATTTTTATATAGATGTTTAAAACCATATACACATATCATTTTCTCATACTTTAAAACCCTTTAGTGTATGCTATAACCTCTATTACATATTTCTAACATTCAAGCCTCGCCATTATGTTTATACCATTTATCTTTATTCTTCGACATAATCTGCAGTGCTTAAATTTTTCCTAAACATACACATAATTAATTTTACATGTAATTCTCTTTTCATGTCAATATTCATAATTATGACACATCTTAAGCATACTCCCTTTTGAGCATAATGTGTCATAAACCAATATTTACATTCACTTACCCTTCTTCCATGCCTCTTTTTATTTTCACTATGAATACACACACACACACACACACACACATATATGCATGCATGCATGTATACATAAACTTACTTGAAGGCTTTATTTCCATTATATTGATAAAATAAAGATAGGTATTATTTCTATCATTTTTATTATAGAGGCTATCATAGCATGTTAAAACCTTGAAACATTTTCATGTCACCACATCTTTATTCAACATATTGCTAACATACTCAATTTGTCTTATTTTTAACTTTACTCATGCATTTCTATTACACTTACCAAGTTAAACACATAATTGTTATGAGGCATAACACATTATAACAATTAATTATTATGAACTTTATTCTTCTAAATACATCTTATGGGATCATAGAACATGTATACATGTTATATGTTTTTTCATCATAAATGTATATACTTGTCGTACTTTATTTTCTCTATAAGTCTACATCATGATACTACAAAACACTAATATTAGATACCATGTATGCAAGGCCACTTTATGACATATCTCTTTTAGTTTATACATATTCAACAGACAATATCTCGATACTAGATAATGGGTTATAGAGGCTCATAATAGTGGTCTCATTCAAACCATGAATGTCATATCAGACCTAAAGGTTATATCTTTAGATCGGATAGTCTCAATAGAGGTACTGAGGTACCCTAGTAGTTGCTACACTCCCTAATTGATAGATTAACTTATCCAAGCTAGATTATCTATACTTATATGAGCCATCACCATCTTTAATTAGGTTTTATATACTTAACATTGCTTTTATCCAATTTAAAGGTTATTTGGCCAACTAATGACCAAGGGTAACTATCACATTTTTCTTTATCATAATAAATACATCAATAAAATCATGTCTTGCCTTATATACATCATTAACATATATAGATCATCATTAATACATATAATTCAAGTCTTGAATTTCATTTGACATCCTCACATCATAATTCTTTTGTGACACCCCTTACTTAATCCGATCTCTGAACTCAAGTGAAAGGTGACACATAACCAAAATCTAACTCACTCTATTTAAACCTTTTACCTAAGATTTATATGACTTGAAACCTTTTCTCAAATGTAACTTATTATATAAACTTATCAAAACCCATCTTAACAAAAAGCTCATCTAAGGTTTTATATTCAGGATCTTCATGTCAAAAATTTGATAGCATAATGGCTGTACAGTGACATAAGGCCAAATGGTAACCTATATAAAACAACACTTTTATAATAGTTCAACAAGTCATAAATAAATCTAGGATCTATTTTATCATCCCAACAATCTCATCATCACCTCAGTAACATCCCAAAAATCCTGACTTATGAATAGTACTTCTTGGGAAGAATAGTGTTTCTTAAAACCCGAATCACACTAATTGAACCAAAGGAAAGTATTAATCATAAAATAATTTTTGGGCAAATTTTGAAATCAATCTAAAGTCATTTAGATGGTTAAAAATGACAGTTAAGATTTTACGATAGTGTTATGTGAATACTAACCTAGTTTTAGTTGAACCATAAAATATTTAATTTTTGCTCAAAAAATTCTAGGATCAATACAACCTTATACTTAAATATTTCAAATAGTTTATTAGCATTAGAATTAGAATTTTTAAATATTGGGAGGTATTTTTAGTAAATTAGGCAAAGATATTAAGTTACCTTTTTATCGTGTATTTGAGCTTTTTGAATGCGGGTTTTAACAAGATTTAAGGATTATATTTTAGAAATTTATTAGGGTATAAATTTGTGTTTAATAATGGTTAATTAAAAAAGAATGGTTTTAAAAGAGAGGTTTTTAAGAAAGGAAAAATGGGAGCCATTAGATCTTTGATCCTTTTAATCTAACTATCCATTGAAACACTATATAAGAGGTCAAATATTGGTCAAAATAGGAATAGTGTGGTAGCCAATCCCTTTCTTCCTGCTTCTTTTGCCGATGCTACATTCTTTAGAGGAGACCTCCATTTTTGTTCCTTTTTTGTTCAATCCCACAGTAATTAACAACTTTTAAACCCTAAATAAGCATGGATTGAGTTCATTTATGGTGATAGAAGCTTGGATTATAGATTTGATTAAGAGAAATTAAATTTTTAAAGTAAGGATAAATAGTGACCAAATTTTGATTTAGAGGTTTTTCTTTGGGTTTAACATTTCTCCTATGATTTATGGGTGCCCAAAAAAAAAAAAAACACACACACACACACACACACATACACACATATATACATATATGGTTAGATTGATTTTGGGAGGTGTACTAGATTTATGGTGATTTTTCTTAGTTTTTGCCTATTATGTGTATGTAGAAAAAAAGGATCAAGTAGAGGAAAAAGGAAAGAGAAGGCATCATTAAGGATTTTTTATGCATTTTGATTTTGGTAAGTGAACTTAACTTGACATATGTTTATTATTTTAGGGGAATTGCATTTATGGTGTGTAAGGCATTATGTGTTAAATGTAGTATGTAAAAAATTTGTGTATAGTATTTAATGATGTTTATATTAGTGTGTTTAATATGTAATGTATTGAGATGATTATAAATGTGAAGTGTTAAGTGGTTTATATGTGATGGCTGAAACTTTTTTGAGAGGCCTAATGGGGTTTTTTTGACACTTGAATGAGTTAGGTGATAAAAGTGGTTTTAAGATATGTAATGTATATTATGGCTCTAATTTGAGACGTCAAAGTAACTGGTATCATAAGTATGTTTTTGGTATGATGATAAATATTTGTATTTAGTATGAATTTGTGATTTTTTAATAAGCATGGCTATCCTATTAGTGATGGTCGAATGCTTTTATTTAAAATGGTTTAATTATTGGTTTTGAGAATTTATGAAATATCCTATGCATTATGTTGTGAATATGGCAATTGGTATATGTAACATCATGTGTTGGCCGAATGGCCTAAATTTTAGTAAAGACCTTATTTTAGGTTTAATATATGAGTATTCTAGACAAGATTAGTGCATGTTAAATTGGAGAAAAAAGAAACTCAATAATGTAAATAAACTTCAATGTGTATGATGATTATGGGAGATAATTCCCTATTATGAATTTTTTTTATCAACATAAATACCTTATATCATTATACTTATTATATGAGTGCATTATATGTAAAATGAGGTATGATGATACATGTAGATGATACACATATATGGCTTGACTGAGTGGTCTGTTAAGTGATTATAGTGCTTTGAGCACTTAACAAGCATAATCAAATTATGATGCAAGTAAGATGCTATGCCATAAATAGTATTCATGTATGAGTATTCAATGTGGTTTATTATTGTAAGTAAACTATGAATAATTAATAAGTCTTCTTAAATCAAGCTTAAGATGGTGAAGCAAATATAATTGCATTAATGCCCCATACGATTAGACAACCTAGATTGGATAGGTTAACCAGTCAACTAGGGAGATATAGCAGCTTTTAAGGCACCTTCAGGTACAATATAGGCCTTTAGGCAATCATACAAGTGTTTGGATAACTATACAAGCCTTCAGACAATTATATAATCCTTTGAGTAATCATACAAGCCTTTGGGCAATCATATAGGCCTTTAGGCAACCTACAGGCCTTCGGGCACAATACAGTCTCATTATCCATTTTGGTTAGTTGTCTTTTAGGTATGGCATGAATGACGATCTAATGCTTGTAAATAAATTATGGCTATGTAAAGGTGAAGAAAAGTTATGCTTAGAGGCAGTTTATATATATAAAATGTCGTGGTTGATATATGAGATATCTCATATATGTGTAATTTATAATATTGGCATGTATGTATGAAAGCTAATATGCAAGTTTGCACTATCTAATCATAAACATGCTTTTTAATTGATTGAATTATTGTGAATGCATGTGTGCATGAGAATATGCATAATTTATGTTGAGTTCACCACTAAGCAATTGCTTAGCACATTGTTTTCATTTTACGATGCATAGGTTAAGGAAAGTATATTAGAGTTAAAGCCTCAGTATGAAAAGATTGGTCAAGAAAAGAATTCTTTTGGTACTTTTGTTTTCTTAAGTATTATTGTGTGATGTAATAGTATATTAGCAATGTTTTGTAATTAGGGGATTGGGCCTAATTTGTGCTGTATTTATGTTTGTAACTCTATTAAAATAGTATTGTAACTTTCATACTAAGATTGTGCAATATTGCTTGACTTGTATGATCTCTCTTCCTTATGCATGCTTGATGTATGTTGATATTGAGTATGTTGAGATGTATTGAAAGGTCAAATAGACCCAGATGATAAAGAGATGTGATGAGATATATTAGAAGTGTTATTTTTATATAGGTTATTATTTGGGATAGTTTCCATTACAACCATTATGCTGCCGAACTTTTAGCATGAGGACCTCAATCGTATACCTTGAAAAATAGTTTTTGAAAATCACATTTTTATAACACTGTGCATGCAAAAATGTTTTAATCTTAACAATAAGGTTTTTATTTGATAAAGGTTTTCCTTAAGAGTTATTTAGATATCAGTTTGTGTGCCACTCCTTATTTAGGTTTGATGATCAGATTAGGTGAAAGGTGTCATATTTGTTTGGTATCAGAGCTCTATTTAGGTGTTCCTTGATACATAAATGTTACATAAGAGTGTCATAGGATTTAAAAAGTGTACATCACATAATTATACATATTAAGGCTTATAATTTATTTCTTTTCCTATAAATTCAAGGATGAGTGAAAATACACCATCAGGTGATGAGAAAGCAGAGAATCATGCTCCAACTACTATAAGTAAAAGGCTATTAGGGCTGAGTCTGTTACTTCAAGCAATGCTATTCAAGTAGCTTAAGGACCTCAGATGCAACCTACTTGTTTAGAGCAAGTGATGGAATTAGTTAGGCAAGAAATGATCGCTGTAATTGCTGCTGCTGTTGTCCACTAGTTCAGCTAGAACCTCAGGCCCTTCATAAGACATATCATGAAAGGGTTAAGAAGAAAGGGGCTGAGGACTTCAAAGGTGAAGAATTGGATGGATCTCATAGGGTAGTGTATTGGCTGGACAAAACTTTGAGAATTATATAGCAATTGAGGTGCATTCTTGATGAGTATGTCATTTGTGCTACATCTTTCTTAGTGGATTAGGTTTTTAAGTGGTGGGAAATGATCATAGATTATAAGGCAGCCAAGGATTTGACATAGGAGTTTTTTCTTCAAGAATACAAAAAAAGTACATCATCAAGTGTTACTTAGATCATAAGAGGTAAGAGTTTATAGAGTTGAGGCAAAAACAAAAATTTGTGTTAGAGTACAAGAAGAAATTAGCAAGACCGAGTCAATATGCCAAAGAAGTGGTTGCTATTAAAAAGGACCAATGCAAGCAATATTAGAAGGGGCCTAACTTAGAGATTATGCTTTAAGTAGTTCCTATAAAGATCATATATTTCTCAGCTTTAGTTGTAGCTTGCCACACTATAGAGGAGATTCAAAAGTTGAGAGAGAAAAGAGATAGTTTCTAGATGAAGAGGTCCTTTAGACAAGGGCAAGGTAGTTCAGTCTTTACTGCAGACGAGAAGGGTGATCAGCCCAAGCAACAACATAGTCAAAAATAGGATTAGACATAAAAGTGAAGTCAGGGATCTAGAGCACAGTCTAAATAGTAGACTCAGACTATAGGTGCCCCAAGATCTATAATTGGAAGCACACCACTGCCTCAGTGTGAGCACTATGGTAGGAGACACAACGGCATATGCTGGATGACTATGATGGGTGTATGCTATGGATATGGCATTAAAGGCTATGTTGTTAGAGATTGTCCAATAAAACCTATTGATCCATCTCAAAAGAGGGATAGGAGAGATACAAGAGATCGAGTTAGGGCTAGTCAAAGGGTCAAGTTAGAGAGCTGAGCACTAGCTGACAATATGCCATCCGAGCCAGAGAGGATGTGGATTCACCGGATGTGATAGTAGGTACTTTTCAACTCTTTGATTTACCTACTTTAGCACTAATAGATCTAGGGTTTACACACTCTTATATCTGCTACACAGCCTTTAGATCAGGGCTTAGTGTCAGAAGACTTTGACATTGATATTATGGTTAGCAACCTAATAGGACAATATGTAGTTGTGAATAAAGTATATAGAGATTGTCCTTTATTCAGAAAATGATGTGCTTTTTTAGTTGACCTCATTGAAATACCTTTCAATGAGTTCAATTTGATGTTAGGCATGGATTGGTTATCCAAATATCATATAGTTATGGACAATAGAATGAAGCGGATCATGTTTAAGGCTAATGATGGGATAAAAGTGTCAATAGTAGGAAAGAGATCAAACTATATGTCTAATGTGATTTCAATGGTTATGGCAAATAGATTAATAAAGAATGGTTGCCAAACATATCTAGCCCATTTGATTGACACTAGAAGAGAAGAACTACATGCAAGTAAGATACTAATTTTATCAGAGTTTGAGGATGTTTTCCCAAATGAGATACCCGATTTGCCATCAGAATAGGATATCAAATTTGGGACTGAAGTATTGCCAGGCACGATGCTATTTTTTATTGCTCTATATAGAATGGCTTCTATAGAGTTGGAGGAGCTAAAGTTATAGTTGTAAGAGCTATTGGAAAAGGGTTTTATTAGACTAAGTGTCTCACCATAGGGAGAACCAATTTTGTTTATCAAGAATAAAGACGGTTCCTTAAGGCTGTGTGTGGACTACATATAGTTGAATAAGGTCACTATTAAGAACAAGTGCCCTTTACCTTAGATAGATGACCTATTTGATCAACCTAAGTGTAGGTGTCATCTTTAAGATTGATTTGATATTAGGGTATTATCAGCTAATAGTGAAAGAGGCAGATGTGTATAAAATGGCCTTCAAAATAAGATATTGCTATTATGAGTTTTTGGTAATACAATTTGGGCTTACCAATGCTCGATTGACATTTATGGATCTTATGAACTATATCTTCCGACCATTCTTAAATCAGTTCATTGTAGTCTTTATTGATGACATCCTTATGCATTCTAAGAATTAGGATGAGCATAAAAAGCATTTAAGGACCATTCTATAGATACTGAGGGATGAGAAGCTCGATTCCAACCTTAACAAGTGTGAGATTTGGCCAAATAAGGTATCTTTTTTGGGATAAATAGCTTTAGTAGATGGTATTAGAGTTGATCTCAACAAGATTGAGGCTATTATGGAATAAAAGCCACTTAGAACACCATAGAGATAATAAGTTTCTTAGGTTTGGCAGGCAAGTATAGAATATTTGTCAAGGGGTTTTCTCTGATAACTGCCCCTATCAAATGTCTTTTAAAGAAGAATGCCAAGTTTATTTGGGATGACAAGTGCCAAAAGAGCTTAAACAAGTTGAAGAGTATGTTGACAGAAGCTCTAATTCTAGTTCAGCCAATAAGGAAAGACATCACAATCTACAGTGATACTTCATTGAATGGGTTCGGATGTGTGCTTATACAAGAAGGCAAAGTTGTGGCCTATGCTTCGAGGCAGCTGATGCCTCATAAGAAGAACTATCTAACTCATGGTTTAAAGCTTGTAACCATAGTGTTTGTGACACCCCTTACTCGATCTGGTTGCTAGACCCGAATAAGGAATGTGCACACAAACACATTATCGAACTCATAACATGATAACTCTTTGCAAAACGTGATTAAACTATTCTTAACAAAATGTCCACTTTGCAAAAATAAATTTTTTAAAAAATTTTCCAAAAACTAGTTACTTTCTACATTTGAAAATCCTTGTGTCGAAAATCTAGCAACATAATAGTTATATTGGAACTGTATACCAAATGTGAATAGTAACTTGCAAAATAAAAAGCACTTCTATAAAATTTTTCACATCTCCTATGATCTTTTTGATCACCCCAAATCAATCAGTAACATAACATCATAATCATGTATCATTTATAGTAGCATGTAATTCAACATAGTTTAAAAATCAACCTTCAAATAAGTTACAGACCTTTGAAATCTAAAAATTTACATTTATATCTAACTTAGGCCCATATTCCTAAAAATTACATCATATGAGTGCTTATTTTTATCTATACATCATAACATTCAGATATACTTATACAAAATATACCAAAAGAATCTTCATTCTCTTGGTAACTTGACGATATGAGGCTTTCAGCTCAAATTGTCACCTACCCTATGCATCACAAAAATAGACGATGCACTAAGTAATAGCTTAGTAGTGTAATCAATATAACTTGTGTAAATATGCCAATTAACAACATACATCAATATATGTAACATGAATGTATAAACTATTACATGATATGCAACATTAAACATAACATGCATAGATGTGATAACATAGCATATATCATGTACATGCTGCATTATAAACATCATACATCACTACATAATGTCATATATCATGTAAACATTTTTACTATTAATTACAGTCTATTTATTAAGCCCACACTCAACAAACACATACATTATGGATAATAGAGTATCAGTGGACCACTTAGGCCTTTGAAACCACGTAGGCCCTGTATGCATTTGACCCAAAGGTAAGAAAAGCATAGACCTATAGTTCATCACGTATTAAACCTAAGGTTAGAACATAAATTAAATGATTAACATGTATCAGACTCGAAGGTTAGAAAAATAAGATCTAAAGATCAATGAATTAGACTTGTAGGTTAGAACATAAAAATAACTCAAAGGTTCATGCATCACAACCCAAAGGCTACAAAGGTACCAAAGTAACCTTGCAGTTGCTATGACTCTTAGCTCATAGATTAACCTATTTTAATTACTTGCATGAGTTGCTAACCAATTATTTTTAGCTTTACCTTATTAATATTACTTAATATTATTTTAAATTAAAAATTAGTTTAGCTAATTAATGACTAAATCGGGAAAAGTGTTATCATAAGCTTTATATGTCATTATGACATACAACACCACATTATAATGCCATATCTCAATATCATTACGTGTATATGCTTATGAACGCATTATCTCATTACTATTTCATATTGAATGCATTACACTTTCTCATGACATCTTACTTGTCATAACATGTTCATATCGCTTATAAGCTTATGCCTAAATATTTATCATGCTTATGCTTAAATATATCATTCACATGCCATAAAAGGCTTTTATCTCATCATATGTATGTCGTATACATAATGAACATGTAATAGGAACAATAATAAGGCATCTTGGCATATGAAGCTCAATGATATCATCAATGAATTGTATCATGCATTAAATTGATAAAAGAATGCATTATCGCATTATATATCTTTTATGTCATACTTTACACATATTCTGTTCTAAACACATTAAGGCCATATATAAAAACACATGGCTAAGCCATCAAACATTAATCATCACATTATTAATTTCTTGCCTATAGTCATACATGGATACTAACATACATTGCATGTATCATACACATTAACTCCATGCCATAGGCCATTCAACTCATTATCATGATAAGCTTAAACTTACATTCTTTCTTATTACTCATACCACATCATCCCTCGTGATCATAAACATACAAATAACTGTGGATATTCATATCATGCTTAACATAAAGCATAGTTATACATGATTACATCATAAACCATAACATCATACATGCATTTCTTCACATTATATATCCCATCTCACATGCATATGATCATCTAGCAATTCATATGCACAAATCATCATATGCATGCATTTTATGCCAATTCATGCATATATACATACACTTAGGCCATTTGCCTGTGACATCCCATCTCATGCTACTTATATATTTATTCATATTCAAGGCTCAAAACATACTCTTATGCTTAATTACATCCATAACATCATGCAACAGTCATCATATACTTATATAAAGCCAACAAACATACATAAATTCAACAATTAGCCATTCAGCCATACAACCTTCAAGCCCTTAAAAAGCTTTATTTTATGCATTCATCATCATACTAAATATCCATATAGTCATATAATCTCTTTGGGCATGCATCATATTCATCATGCTTAATGCACAACATACATACACCTACATGCATGTCAACATTACTCATCCTAACCACATACATTATTCTCATCATTCTAACACCATCAATGACCTTAACATACATTTGTAACATCATTAAACACAATTAAATGCTAATCATAAGCATGATTAAGCATTTGTCCATAAACACACACATATAAACATTATGTACATTTTAGGGTATATATGAATTTTGCCCAATTTATTTTGATTACAACTACCAAGAGGGTCAAAATACACCATTGGGGATCATCTATACCTTGTCTTTCTATTTATGCCATGTTTTGTCAGATTCCTCAATTGCTTATTATAGATTCAATATGTAAAAATTCTTAAAAAATCATATGGACACTAGAAAAAATCAACTACATATACATGACCTTAGGCACCTACGGAATGTGGAAAAATTATCAGAACTTGAAAAAACTTGTTAAATCTTGAGTTTTTATTCATTGAGATGAAAAATCGTGCTTTTCCTTCGATTTTTTGCACAATTCGAGGTGGAAAAAATGTCTAAAG
>CANXYI011522131.1:0-12618 GCA_948208565.1 Hura crepitans
TATGGTTATGGATAAATTGAATAACGAATTTAATGGCTGTAAAAGATAATGAAAGGGACATCTAGGGATTTATGGTTGCTCAACACTAGATAGGTTAACCGATCAACTAGGGATTAGCAACTACTAGAGGCTGAGTCTGTATGGATTTTAGCCTATGTATGGTAGATGTAGCCGCTGAGCATTGATTTCAGCATGAATGCTCTATAGGGATATGATTTATGGATATTAGGAGTGGTCTACGAACGGGTCCCTAAAGTATCCACCACAGGATGATGACATTGATATGATTTACAAATATTAGGGATGGTCTACGGATGAGTCCATGGAGTATTTGCTAGTTCGGTATTGGGAGTGGTCTACGAACGAGTCTTTAAAGTATCGGATGATGGTTGTGTACAGATGCCGAGGTCTATAATATGAGCCATAGTACAGTTCTGCTTCTTGTCTGATTCTTGGACTATAGGGGTTGGTGTAATAGCCAAGGCCTAAAATAGAGGCTACTACACATTGTGATCCTGTTATCCAATGGTTGGGAGTTCTTCCTAAACCTATAGGGATAAATGATAAATAAAAGAATTTGAATAAACTCAATAATAGTAATATAAAAATCTAAGGCCTAAATTACTTTAATGGAAAATAATCTATGAGTAAATGTACTAAGACCAAAGAGTAATTTGTAAAGGCTGAAATTGAATAAATGTATGAAATCTTAATTAGATTACCTAAAAAGATGAAAGACTAAAGAAATAGTAAATGGACAGGAAATCACTTCAAAGAAATAGGTTAAGCCATGCAAATGATGAAAACTAGATATAGTAAGGATAGCTAGAATGGAAGAATGTTAGTAAGAATAATAATTAAGTGATAATGAATCAGTAGCTAGTAGTGGAACATCATGTGAAACCATGGGTTATGATATTAATAAAGGTATAATTGAAAGGGTAAGCTTATAAAAAGGAAAAATAAAGGGATTGGGAATTATAAAAAGATGTAATTAAAAGATATTGTGTGCTTGCATGCGATAGTTAGTATATGGTATGTTTGGTTAAATTCACCATTAGTGTATACTCAGCGTATCAAGTTTTCAATGCGTAGGTGGTAGATTTGGGAAGATGTGAAGCAAACAATCAGCAATGCAGTCGATGACTGTCCAGGTATGATACTATGTAGTTGGATTACATGGCATGAATGAGTAGAGCCATTCTTGCATATTATTGTGAGTAAATGGGGTGATAGAATACTGGAATTGTTAGCACATTCTACTACTATAATAGTAGGAGATGAGTTTGTAGCTATAATAACAGACTAGACTGATATTTGGCTATGAGATCAGGCATGTGAGTTTCATATGCCTGGTAGGATTATTTCAGATTGTAGGAGCTATTAAGGGAAATTTTTAGACTGATGTACAAATGATTAGGTAAAAGTTAAACGAAAGGCCCCTAGAAAAATCCAAGGATGGGTAACCTCATGGGAAGTAACATGCCTTGCCTATTTTCTTTAAGAATGGGCAGGGGGTGTTGCAAGTTGAGAGGTTAAATGAATACATAATCATTATAGAATGACCAATAAAATCTAAGTGTGGTGTGTATATATGTGTGGCTAAACTTTAGAAGTAAGTTTTAGGAACATGAAAATTTGATTTTTGGAGGGAAGTATGATTTGAAGATGAGTATGATATATAATTAATCTTCAATTAGGTAATTAGTGGAATGTTAATGTAAGAGCAAGAAAGTAGAAATTTATAAACATGTAAGTATCAAAATGGGTACAAATCATAATTATATAATCCTATGCTTAACTTAAATTCTTGAAGGAATTTTGCTAAGAAAAAGACTTTGATGCATGTGTACTAAATACATAAGTATAATATGTAATTAATGTATGAAATGAACATGTTACATAGTTAGATGGTAAAAGAACTAAAGATAATGATAATGAATTGAACACAAATCAAGAGTGGTGTGTGTAAATGGAGGCCCAATGATATAAAGGTAGAAATTTTGATGTTCAAATTTAATTGGTTGATGTATTGCTTTGAAATTATAGGTATGTGATAAGGTTATGTATTTTTAAGTAGTGAAATTGTTAAAAGTGGTAATTATCTTATTATTTTGGTATCTTAAATATGTTATGTGAGAGAAAGAATTTAAATGCATGTGGAACTCTTGAGAACTAAATTTATTATAGGATATATTTATATGAAAGGTAAGTTGCTAATTCTGAATGCTATAAGTAAATTTGTGCATTGTGTGTTCTTACGAAACTTAAGGAAAGCTATGAATTTGATTATAATTAATAACAATCCAATGAACCTTTAAGTGCCATAAAAAGGTATATGATACATGCTAGTTCTAAATAACGAATATTGTAATGCCCCGAAAATCCCAATAGTTGTGAATAGTACTTTTTTCGAGATGAACAGTATTATCAAGACCTCGGGATGCACTGAAGTCACCAAGGAAAAGAATTATTCATAAAATAATTTTAGGCAAAGTTTAAAGTTAATCGAAGGTCATTAAAGCAGTTAAAATGCTAAGAAAAATTTTACAATAATGTCTTCGGAATAGTGACCAAGGCAAAGCAAAACCATAAAATAATTTAAAAGTTACTCAAAAAATTATAAAAATATTACAACCTAATATTAAAAAATTTCAACAAATCCAACGGTGCTAGAATTAGAATTTTTTGACATTGAGAAGTATTTTTTCTAGAAATCGAATGACTTAAAAATATCATAATAAATTCAATTTACAGAGTTTTGAGCCCATATTTTAAGGACAACTAGGAAATAATAAAATTGAATTTTTGGCACAAAAATGACAATTTTTAGAGCTCGAAAAGTGAAGAAAAAATTGGAGTAAAAGACTAAATGGAATAATTTTTCAAGTGGGGTATAAATATGTGTAATATTTGCAAAAATGCCATCAAATACTATTCATTTTCCTCTCCATAAAGACTAGCCAATGTTTTTCCCATGAAGTTCCCCCATTTAGAATTTTTTTTTATTTTAGGGCCAATTATCTCCTCCAAAAATAAGCAAAAATAACCCCCTCCCCCTTCCCCACGCCATAAAAGCATCATAAAAGGCAAAAATTCAGAGAAAGAAGTCCCGAAAATAGTGATTTTTGACCATGTGAATAGTGTCACAAATTTTTCGGGTAAGATTTTTTGAGTTTTGTTATTTTTCCTAGAAACTAAGAATCCCAAAATAGTCTTAGATTTATTTTTAAGCTACCGAATGAATTTATACGAATTTTTGAATTTTTATTTCAGTTATGTTAGGAAATTCGGAGTTAAATCGAGACAAAGGCAAGGCTAAAGTATAGATGGGTCTCGAGACATCCCTATGAATGTGATAGTATATGAAATTGAAACAGTTTGTATAAATGTTCAATAAATGCCATAATATGTAAAAATGACTTTAAATGCTCATTTAATATAAATTAGCTTTATGTGTATATTTAGGTGTGTAAAGTGATGCCTGATGATTGTATGAAAGTATTTTTATGATACCTTGAAATAGAATAAAAAGGATAATGTCAGTTAAAATGGGTATGGATACCTAATATGTAATCTAATAAGCATATAATTCTAAAATTAAGTATGTTTGTCTAATTTATGCACAAATTGCTTGTGCTAAATGTCTTTGATGGTATGAGAGGGATAAAAAAATGACTTAGATATACATTATATATTTCAAGTAAAGATGAGCATGTAAATATTTAAGTGTTAGAAATGGCATTACATAGGTGTTTAGTGTGCATGTGATGTGGGAATGAGAATAATAATGGTAATGCATAGTTTGAAACCTAAAATATGGTCATTTAGTGAAGGGTGGCTGAAATTATGGTTTTAAACATCCATATGCATGTAAACATGATTAATGACACCTAAAATGATAAAATGGACCAAAAGAAGGCCTTAAAATTGAAGCAATCTAAAATGAGTTTTTAAATGACACATTATGCCATGACTTGTGACTTTGGGAAAATAAAGGCATAAATGGATAGGAAATTCTATTATGACATTAGAATGAGTTATAAACACGAAAAGAATGTAAAAAATCCATAATTGAGTTGGGTAGAGTTTATGAAAACATAAATAGACTATAATAGGAGCCTTATGCCGTGAATTGTGAAAATAGGCAAATTTAAGGCATACTTGGACTTTAGCTACCAATATGACCTTAAATTGATTTTGTATACATGTAATAAAAGATAAAAATTTCTTATTTAGGTTGATAATGTGTTTAAAGGCATAAGGTATGTAAATTGGGTTGTTGGGCTCAAAATTGTGTTTTTGAGTAATAATGCAATTTCAGTCATTCCTGTGGCTTAAACATGCATATTAAAAGTTATAACAACTTATTTAAAATGGTGAAATTAAAAACAATGGTTTTTAGCCCATGAGATGTGACAACCTAAGAATTGGATAGGTTAACCAGTTAACTAAGGGATATAGCAGTTGCTAGGGTACTTTGGTGCTTAGATATATCTAAAGGTTTACTTTTAGTCTTACCTATTAATATTTATGTCGAGATTTTATGATTGTGTAGATGTAGCTGCAAGGTTCCATGGAGGAAACCATTGCATAAACCTATGCAGGTGTAGCCATAAGGTTTCATAAGGGAAACCATTGTGTAATTTATGCTGGTGCAGTAGCCGTCAAGTACAAAATGTGGACCACTGCATAGATTATGATCTTATTATCCATAGGATTATAAGAATTTTCATGGGTAGTAATTGAATGAATGAAAAAGAAAGAAAAAGGCAAATAACTTACAATGTATGGAATATGATAAAATGGCTAGACATTCAACTTAAGATGTAAAAATGACTTAAGAAGAATGGTACTTAAGTATGTGATGAGATATTGGCAGGCATGAATGAGTTATGATTATAATGAATGATCATGTGTATGTTGTTTCCATTCTCAAAATTTATACATGTATGACCATAACCATGAGTCACATAAATGTATGGCAAAGAATGTATGAAATGATTTAATGGTAGTTATAGTACAAATTAATTCAATTTCACCACTAAGCATTATGCTTAGCATGTCAAGTGTTTTACGATGCATAGGTATAAAAGATAATTGATAAAAGAGCCTTGGGATATCAAGATAACTAATGTGAAGGCTTATTTATTTTGGTAAAGCTTTTTGTAATTAAAAGTGATGTATAGGAGCACTCAATGTATATGTAAAATGGGTTGGGCTAATTTATATTCATTTTGAGATCTTTGTAACTAAAGATGTTTATTTTGGATTGTTTGATACTTAGACTATTTTAAACTTATAAATTGCATGATTGACTTGTATGATATCTCTTCATGAGTCTAAGATATCATACTACATTTTGAGTGTTGCTAGAATGATCAAAAGGATTATATAATGTTGATGAATGAATGTGTGAATATTAAAAGTGCTTTTATTAATATAGGTTGACACAGAAAAAATTTGGGATAGTGCCTGATACAACCATTATGCTACTGAATTTTTAGCATGAGGATTCCCAATTTTTTGTGTGCAACACTATTTGAAAAATATTTTTGAAAACCTATATTTTTTTTACATGTTATCTCTTATAAAGAATGTTAAATAACAAATAATTGGGTAAATGAGTTTGATATCTCGATATGCATACACACCTTAGTCAGGCTCAACGTCTAGACCTAGTAAGAGGTGTCACATATAGTGGTATCAGAGCTTCAGTTTTGGTGGTTCTAGTTTACATTGAGTGCTATTAGAGTTTAGAGTTTACATCACTTTCTATTTGATGTAGAGGCTTATCAAATATTTTTGTATCTATAGACACGTTAAGTGTTTCTACATACTGTAGTAAGGATAAAGTTGAGAGTTATACTTTAACTATAGTGGTGTCAGAGGCTATCAAAGTAGGGCCTTCATCTACTAGTGTAGTAGGACATACACAAGATGTAGGGCAAGTTCCATCTTTATTCTTATAAGAGATGTTATAACTATTGGGATAAGCTACAAATGCTGCTCCATTGCCTCTATCACCACCATAGCCAATAGTTCTATTGGCCTTCTAAAAGATATACATTGAGAGAGTCAAAAAGATAAGGGCCAAAGACTTTAAGGGCTAGGGAGTGGTTACACCAGCAATGGTAGAATACTAGTTAGATAGCACCAAGAAGATTATGAGGCAGATGAGGTGCACACTAGAAGAAAAAGTTATCTATGCTACCTCACTTCTGTAAGAAGAGGCTTTGAAGTAGTAGGAAGACCTTATAGAGTATAAGACTAAGGACTAGGTGACCTGGGAGCATTTTCTCACCAAGTTTTATAAGAAATACATCTTAGAGGATTATTTGGATGAGAGGCAACAACAGTTCATGGATTTGCAACAGGGCTAGATGACTATTGGTCAATATGAGAAGAAGTTCACCATGCTTAGCAAATATGCTAAGGATATTATCATAATAGAGGGGGATAAATGTAAAAGATTTGAGAAGGGACTCTATGTTGATATTATGTCCTAGGTGTGACACCTCCTACTGGATTCCCGAAGAAATCCAATAAGGCGGTACACTTTCCGCCAGGTCACCCATCCTGAAATGGCCCTTCTGGTTTGTTTGTCTAACCTTTACCAAATCCTTATCATTTGATTCAATTAAACTTTAGATTTAATTCTACTTTCTTACATGCCTAACTTAAGGTCACACTACCTTATTCATGCCATGATTTGACAATTATAGGTCAACTGGATTTTTTTAGAAATTTGGTAGCATAATGGTTGTCTGGTCCCTAACCAAAATTTTAACACTTGTAAAACACTTCAATAAGCACAAATCTCCTCTCCTAGACCCTTCTAATCCCCTATATATCAACCTAACATAAGCCTAATCATCAGTACATAGGCCTCAAGCCATAATCAAGAGTCACAAGTTAGAGCCTCAGGCTCATATATCATCAAATCATATTAAACAAAAGCATACATTCTCAAAAGCTGCTAGCTTAACTTATTACAAACACAGTATATACCCATATGTTTACATGACCTTTATATATATATATAAGACCCATTCCCAACTAAGTACATAGAGTGCAAAACTATACATAGTTTATAGTTTAACCTTCTAATGCCTATCCTCTAAACCTTTATGCACGTTTCACGAGGCTACGTCTCTATTCTGGTTATATGCACACCAAAATAAGTACACTAAGTATAAAATTATACTCAGTGGTGAACTCAAGCATTTAAATTATGACATATGGTTTATTCATTCATATATAGTCATAATATTATTTTATCCAGATTATTAAATCCACAATTTACTTTCCTATGTCAAATGACCAAAATAATCTTTTTACCTGTACACAATAGATTACCATTTATTTAATTATTTAAAATCATGCAAATTATGAATTTAAGCCCTTTCCAATAATAATAGTCAAATAATTGAATTATTAGGTCAGTAAAATCCTTATGTGTGAAAAATTACCAAAATATCTCTGAGTGTATAAATTGTTAGTGAAATAATCATGTCAAATTATGCATTTTATTATTTTCCAACATCAGATTCAATTCATATATTGTTTATTCAATTAATTTAACTAGCCTGACTAGAAAGATGACACTGACATACACTAGATCTAGAGGAAAAATGAAAATAGTGTAATGATCCACATTTTGCCCTACCGCTGTATCAGCCTAATCAATCATAACACCCAAAGTGCCAATAACATGATGTGGTCTATCTAACAAACTAGTACAGTACCGACCCTATTTAAAGATTAGTAAGGTCATAAGTGGGTCTCCCCAAAAAGTCTAGTTTGTCTAACAAACTAGTGTAGTAACCTTCTAGGACTTACACTGCTGCACCAGCATAATTAAGTAAATGGCATCAATTGTGCAAGAGTAGGTGATTGTCTTTTTAACAAACTAGAACAGTGGTCTTAATATAGACCTAGGCTACTGTATCAGTCTTGCCTAAAAATTAGACAATGTGGTAGCTGCTAAAATCCCTAAGTTGACCGGTTAACCCATCCAATAGGTGTCTAACTAATGGGCCATGTAACTTAATTTATGTTTATTTCTTCATAAGTTAATTTCTTATAATATTTAAGAGTAAAAAATAGTCAGTTGTGAATTTTATTTTATAGTTCAATTTTAATCCGGTCTGGTATGGCCATAATTAGGCTGTACCAAGTAAATTACTAACATTTATTTTAAGTCCTATAGATGAAAATATTTAAGGTACATTATGCTTGATTTTATTCCATAATTATCTTCCATGTAACTACCCTTTTATTGTCCAGTGACATTTTTGGTTTAGGTAATGATCAAAATGGTTAGTTATAAGTCATTTCATTACTTTCTGATAGCCAATTCTGGGTTCATTTCTTAACATTTTTAGTGTAGTTTTCAACATTTGTCTTACATCATTCATAGGCCTAAAGCCATCCATTTACTAGGCCATTTACAAGGCCAAAAAATAGGCATTATTACCATCATATTCCATCACAAATAATAACCCTTAAAGGCACATATTATAAGCACATTACAAGCCAATTTTCAAGTCCTTTTCTGGTCAAGTTCAAGTTCCTTTCCAAGTCATCTTACATGCCAATTCTTAGTCACATTTCATGCCATTTTAATCATATTCATTAAAATAGTTTCATGCCAAAAAATTTAGGCCAAACATGCTTATACTATTATGTCTTATCATACCTATACCTTACACACATGTTATCAACATTTTCATGCCATTCTTATTGGTGTAGGTCTCAACCATAATTTAGTAATGTCCTTAAACATACATTTATTTAATTCTAATCACACATGCTTGCTTATTAACATTATATGAGCGCACTTATATACATATAATACATCTTTATATCAATTTACATGACTTATTCATAGCTTAGGTCTCGGCTATGTTAGGATTTTTATACATTCATACCTTACTTACTCTCAACACATGCCATAACATTATTTCATGCATCATTGACTTCATATACATGTTAACCATACCTTAAGTACTAATATAATCCTTATAATTCACATGCCAAGCTAAACAATCATACGCATACACACCTCAACTAGCTCACTACCTCTCACCCACCCACCAAATGGCCACCAACACATGATTCAATCATCTTTGCTATTACACCCCCTATAGTCTATCTTATAACTAATTAAACTACCTCAACCTTACTTTAAACCTATACATTCACATAGTTGAACTCCCTAAGTGTCTCAGCCAACAAGTATAACCTATATCACTAATCCAAACCTTCATTTCATACATAAATTGGATATTACATTACAAGCTTCCATTTAAGCATTTAACTATCATAAATAGAGCACCAAACTATACATTTTAATAGTATATTTCTAAACCTTAAATTCCATTGGCATGAGGAAAATACCTATATCATATACCTTAATTTTCAAGAGAGAAGACAGCCACCATTATAAGATCTTCAGCACCCACTTTCTAGCCTTTAAACATAGTAGTTCCTCCTCCTTTCTTCAAGCCACTTCTTGCTTTAATTTCCCTCAAACATAATTCAAATACACACTTTTAGTCCTTAAGCATCCCAAAGCTTCATTTACAGCCTAAAAGAACTAAGAAAAATGGAGCAAAAGGCAAGAAAACTCACCTAAGTTACCTTGCTAGACTACCTCTGACCAGTAATATTTAGGGATTTTTAATTAAATAATGGAAGGCCCTTTTTTTTGTTCTTTTTCTTCCTCTAACTCGCTAATATCCCAAAATAAATTTACAAAATTAGAATTTGTAGAAATGGCTAAAGGAAATAAATGAAAATGGCTTTTAAAGGTAAAAATGGCATCGGTTTCTAGCAAAAAGACAAAAGAAAAATTGCTTTTGTTTTGAGTGGAATTATCCACTTGTCAAGCCCATTTGGACACTTAGCATAGCCCTTAAGCTAGTTAGTATGGTACGAATGGGTCCCATGACCTCTCAAACAATCCTAAAATGGCTCAATTTTTTATGAAATTAAAAAATTCACCAAAATTTATACGGACCTCAAAAAATTACATCGTTTATTTTAAAATTCCTATTTTAATCCCCTTTATAGGCTCATAAATTTTTGAGACCAAATTCTATTAATAAAGCAATTTTCAAACTGCCTTAACTTGTGTGCCAACCTAAAAAATTATGAGAATTTGCAAACAAACTTGAAATTAAAAAATTCTTTCATTAATGGACTCAGTGGAATTTTTAAGCCTCAGGGTGTGATATTTTCGAGTCCATCCAGGCACATCTTGGGTTATTCTTAGCCTAACCCAATTTTATTACATAGATCTGTAGCTTTTTAGGCCAAAATGAATTATTGTTCTTATTAAATTTTTAAATTCTAACTTTTCATAAATTTAAAGCCCTTCGAAGTTTCATGACTAGTGTCACTGCCTCAATTTTCATGCAAGTGACCCGGCACCTTGGGTATACTTTTTGAACCTAGTGGCACTGTTCATAGAGCCTCAACACATAAGTGTTACACTAGGTGGCACCGATGAAGATCTAAGACTTCTCATAGTTAGTGTCAATATGCAAAACCACTGAAGTTATTCAAAGGGTGAAGAAAGAGCTTTACTAGAATAAGAGGACAGTTGGTCAGGGAGAATTTAGTGTAGCTCTATTCTTAGGCAAAAAGTTTAAGGGATTTTATTCTAGTTTCACTTAACAGTCATAGAAATAGGGACAATCATAGAAGCAGACTTAGAGCAGTAAAAGAAGATCAAGATAACTATAGTCACAAGCTACTTTTACACTAGGATCAATGAATAAGAAAGGTCCAGCACCTTAGTGTCTGACATGTAACAAGTGGCACAGGGGAAAATACTGGATGACTATACCGGGTGGGTGATATACATATGGACAAAAGGGTTATTTTTATGGAGAATGTCCTAGGGGATAGAGATCACTACCTATATAGACTAGAGGTTAGAAAAGTAGTAGGGGAGAGAGAAAAGAGGGAACTCAAAGAGAGATTAGAGTCCCAACCTAAGTAGAGGGCACTTGCCTAACATTATGCCATTAGAGCATGAGAGGATGTTGATGAGCTAGACATTATAGCAGGTACTTTTCTCCTCTTCAACTCTTCTATATTTATATTAATTAATCTGGGATCTGCACACTCATATGTATGCATAACATGAGCACAAGATCGAGGGTTAGTTTTAGAACCACTTGACTTAGAAATTGTGGTTAGCAACCCCATAGGCTAGCATGTGGTAGTTAACAGAATCTATAGAGACTGTCCTTTGAGAATACAAGACCACCAGTTCTTAGTTGACTTAATAGAGTTGCCATTTGATGACTTTGACTTGATATTAGGAATAGATTAGTTGTTAGAATATTAAGCGATTTTGGATTGTAAGCATAAGAGATTGACTCTCTATGCTGATGATAAGTCTAAAATCATAGTTATAGGAGAGAGAATCAATTTCATATCTAATGTAATATTTGTAATCACTACCAGACAGTTGATAAGGAAGGGTTGTCAGGCTTACCTCGCTCATGTATTTAATACCAGAGCAGAGGAGTTAGGTGCTAGTAAGATACCTATTGGGGCTGAGTTTATGGATATTTTTTTGGAAGAATTGTTAGGTTTGCCACTAAAAAGAGAGAGAGCTACAGTTCAGTATTGAGATTTTGCCTGGTACTACTCCAGTGTCTAGAACACCTTACCATATGGCCCTAGTTGAATTAAAAGAGTTAAAGGTGTAGTTGCAAGAATTGTTAGACAAGGGATTCATCAAGTTGAGTGTTTCACCTTAGAGAGCACTAGTTCTATTTGTAAAGAAGAAGGATAGGTCATTATGATTTTGTGTTGATTACTAGCAGTTGAATAAGGTAACCATGAAGAATAAGTATCCATTTACCATGGATTGATGATTTATTTAATCAGCTTAGAAGAGTCAAAGTGTTCTCTAAGATAGATTTGACATCTAGGTATTACCAGTTAAGAGTAAAGGAGTTAAATATGGCAAAGACTGCATTCAGAATGAGATATAGTCATTATGAGTTCCAAGTAATGCCATTCGGGCTTATCAATGCTCCTGCAGCATTTTTAGGCCTGATGAATAGAATCTTTAGGCCTTACCTTGACCAGTTTGTTGCAATTTTCATAGATGATATTCTAGTCTATTCAAAGAATAGAGAAGAGCATGAGCAGCACTTGAGAATAGTTTTTCAGATTTTGAGAGAAGAAAAGTTGTTTGCTAAGCTCAACAAGTGTGAGTTTTAGTTGAATAAAGTGTCTTTCTTGGGGCCATAGTATCAACTGAAGGTATTAAAGTCGATCCTAGCAAGATAAAGGTGGTAATGAAATAGAAGCCACTTAGGAATACCATAGAGATTTAGGGTTTCCTAGGTTTAGTACGATATTACAGACACTTTGTTAAGGGGTTTTCTTTCATAATAGCTCTAATGACACATTTATTAAGGAAGGATGTTTAGTTTGTTTAGGATGACAAATGTCAGAATAGCTTTGACAAGCTTAAGGCTATATTAATAGAGGCTCTAATTCTAGTGTAGCCAGTTTTGGGAAAAGATTTCACCATATATAGTGATGCATCTCATAATGGGTTAGGGTGTGTTCTGATGCATGATAGCA
>CANXYI011522237.1:0-12862 GCA_948208565.1 Hura crepitans
ACTTGGACCAAAGCCCACAGACTAGTAGGAAAACCATGCCTAAGTCCATGCAGACTAAGTCGTACATGTTCACACGAACTAACCCAACCTAGCCCAAAGCCCATAGACTAGTAGGAAAACCATGCATAAGTCCACACGGACTAACCCAACCATGTCTAAGTCTGGACAAACTAATTCGTACATGTTCAGATAAACTAACCCAACTATGCCTAAGTCTGTGCAGACTAAGCCATACAGGTCTATGTAGACCTACCGACAAAAAACTTCAAGAAGTGCACCATTCCTATTCAGGCACTAATTCCTAATCCTAGCAGAACTTTGAACGGAAAAGCTATTCACCAACCTTATAAATACCCTTCCTATCAACCTCTTTGAGGGGATGGGATGCACACAACACACAATTAAAAACAATTAGTGCAAGATCCACTCTATTATTCTATAACCATTACTATAATTATTCTTCCAAAACGCAACCATTTTCTTATTGCTTGGTGCACAATTCATGGTAAGATCTAAGGCTCCTTTCATCATATTCATTCATTTATTTTAGTTATTTGTTTAACCAATAATCTCCCATGATTAATTGTCAAGTGAGGTGGTTTTATGTAATCCTTATGACAAATATAGGAGTAGGTCAACCTATTAAATCAGTTTAAGAATGTTCTAATCATTCAAGGAAAATTGTAATCGCACTTACATTCTAGAACTGATGCTTAAGTTCGCACAAACTATTTTAAATGGTAGAAGGTCGACACAGACCTATTAATTGAATATGTATACGATAGAAGGTTTGCGCGGACCTATAAATTGGATGTGTATGTAATGTGAGGCCCGTACGGACTATGGTATGATAACAATATCATGCTTGTGTTGTCTATTACATTTTAACATATTCTATTCACCATGGTAGCATGCCCTTATATCTATATCATATTGTATGATCATTTTCTTTGATATTGTCATTAGGTCCTCATGGAGCACTATTTGGTGTTATTAATCTCTTCTTTTGAGTTGTATGCAAGTGATCATTTTCACTGGAGTAGAGGTCTAGACAGACTTAATATCATTCATGTATTAGTCTGCACAGACTAACATCAATGCCTTATGTAGTCCACACGGAGTAATCGACGTATAGATGAGACCATTCTACTACCTTGTTTTATTTCTTTTGGTTTTGTACAATTTACACTTCTTTTCTTATTTTGGGATTTTAATAGGTAGTAAATAACTTGCTTTACATGCTAAAACCTAACTTTCACATCAAATGATTTTATACATAACTAATTGGTATTTTCTTAAACAAAAATGGTTTTAATTATTTCCTTAATCAAAAGTCACAATCAAATGTATTTCAATAAAGGCCAATCTCCTAGAGATAGGAGTTAAGCAATTACCACCAATTCCTATGTAATTATGGGTAATTGTTAGGTCAAATAACAATTAATGAATGACCCACTTTCTTGATGTATAATATATTTGTCATATTCTTTTAAATATTGCAATTTACTTTCCATACATGCAAAGGTGCTGCAATTTAAATTAAGAATGATATGCTTGAATGATAAGGGATTGATAAAAATTACAATACACATGGATAACATATTATTGGGGCATAAATAAGATCTAAAATTCTAAACCTTTCTGGTATAGAAGATCAGAGGTCCTAGTGTAAAGGCCAGGTGAAGACTCCACTAACCACTCTCGTCCCTAATAAAAATACATAATCTCTATAGTGAGCTAGAAAATTTCATTTTAAAAATTTCTTTATGAAAAAATTTCATTACTATTTAAAATAATTTTGTTTTTTGATAACTTTTGCCATACGAGGGTCTTTGCCCTAAAAATCTAGCAATATAATAACTGTCTAAGGGACTACCCAAAAATTTTCACCTATAAAAAAGTTAGTTCAATAAATTCACAAGAATTTCTAGCAATTTATTTTAAGTCTCAAATCCATAAAACATCATTTCTCAAAAATCCTAGCTCCAAATAATGTAATTCCAAGCCAAACAATAACATCAAATAAAATTGCATAAGTTACTCGCACACACTACACACCCACATACCATTTTTAATAATTTAATCATTATTGTTTAGATATAAGATATCTTTACTTTAAAACTATTATCAAATAAAACATTATAGACGTATAAGAATTTACAATCATGAATACAACAAACTTCCTTCTAACAAGTTTAGAAAACTCTCTCCTTTATACCCTTATCTATTTTTACTTTCTAATGTAGTATTTGGCTCTACCCTCTACTTTTGCAACTCTAAGCTTATACATAGATAAAGGAAAACCTCAAGTTGAGCAAAATCACTTAGTGATACAAAACCTAGCCTATACAACTAATTGCCACTCGTCTTCACTAGATGTTCATATGTATGTGTGTGTGTGTATATTTGTATATATGTATATATATATGTAAACACACACACAAAACTTCATATCAACCTTAATAAAGTAATATATACATACAACACTTCACAATGATTTTAATAGTAGCATTAAAATTTATTCATTCTAAGTAAATAAATACCATTACATATAGATAAAAATTACATAGCTTATACAGGCATAAAAAACTTTTAATTCAATCATTTTGAATGAGAGAATTAAAAGTTTATGATGCATGTATGTGCTATATAAATTTTATCTACAAGTATTAACATTTAAAATATAACACCAAATCATTTTAAATTGAATAAATAAGACACTTCCAGTTTCATGAATAGAGCCATAATGTGTACATAAAAGCATCCAATGTTTTACAAACATAATTCCCTTTCCAACACTTATATTTTATCAAATTAAACTCAATTAAGGGTAGAAAGTAAACTATAACTATTGTGTCAAACTCTACAGCAAATTTTGGAAAAATTACTACTTTTCGTAGCTAGTTCCTGAGTTTAAAACTTAGAATTTAAATGCATTACCAATTTAATTTGCTCACACTTTTAAAACATTAATTATTAAACTTGATAGATAGTTTAAATTAAAATTTTAACTATTGCAATTAATTTATTCTTTTTTTTACTCATTCAATATCATAGTTTTGCCCTCTTAATAAATTTCTACAAATAGCCAATATCACATTAATTTTTGTCTTGCAAAATTTGTAGAAGTAGAATGCAGAATTTAGGCTCTAACAATAAAATGACTAATTTTTACTTTAGATTAGTTAAATATCAACCTATAATTTATGTTTCCTATTTTAATTTACAAGTTTATATCTTCAACCAAAATAATAAGCAAGGTGTACACAAGTACCTTTCCTCTACAATGCATAAATCCTATAATCTATTATTTGAGGGTATATGTAGTAATAAAGGAAATTAAATAAAATGGTCATTATCAAAATATCAATGTAACACCCTTTAAGTAATTTCAAGAAAGAACTTGATGAAGGGGATGTTATAACATGACTTCAAATCAACAAACTTAACACATAACTACACCACAAAGCACTAGTGCACATCAACATATAGCAATACACTTACATGTGAACCAAAATACACACATTTATTTTCAAAAGAAATAATTCATTAAGTATTTAAAACATTTTAATAAAATAATAAGAGTACTTTTTATTTTAAAAGATAAAACATTTTGCTCACTTTTAAAGAGTATTTCATTAAGCAAATCAACATGATGAAATTGTTAGTAGCATAACAACTAATCAAGCTATAAAAAATCTTAAATACCTATGATAAAAAGATTATATAAAGCAAATCTTAATATATAACACATTTACTCCTTTTGGCACTGAGCCTTGATACATATCATAAATCCATCATCAATTAACATTATCAAATTCCAATAATAATTCTCAAATCATTTCATAATCCATTGTCACAAGTTTAACACTAAAATATCAATATAAAACTTGTTTGGTTACTCATAACACACACATAAATAAAACATCAATAAAATAGAAACAATACATAGTTTACATAAAGAAATAATGAATCATCATATTAAACTCTCTCTATAGGACTTTGGTTTAGACTTTAGCTTCTCCTTTAACTTTAGAATACCTATACTTGCATGAGGTAAAAAAATGCATTGAGGACTATAGATTTATTGTATTTTATCAAGGACAAGAGCGGTTAGTGTTTAGAGTTGCCACCTAGCTTTACACTAAGACCACTAATCTTTTGCCTAAAAAGGGTTCAAAATCATATCTTATTAATACCTCAATAATATACCTTCCTTTATATTCTAACATTTATCAATCTTATACCATGCAAGCAAGCATTATAATTAAAGCATTCATGTCACCTTTTCACTTAAAGTAATAAGTTGCAGTATTGAAATATACAACAAGCATTATGTATATTGACATCCAAAAAATTTATCATTTATTAATAATTGTTTGACTTGATAATTACCTATAATTCCATAGGAATTGGTGGTAAGTATCCAACTCCCATCTCTAGGAAATTAGCTTTTATTAAAATACATTTTTCGTGTGACTTTTTATTAAAAAAAAAACTCAAAACCATTTTATTTAGGAAAACACCAACTAATTACATAAAAAACCATTAATGTGAGGTTAGGCATTTGACATGTAAAACAAGTTGTTAAGCTACCTATTACATCCCAAAATAACCAAAAGAAATAAAAGAGTATAAAACCTAATAAGATAGAGGGTAAAATTTTTGGTCTCATCTCTGCATCGTCAAGTTCATGCAGACTTGATACGGCTCTAGTATATGTCCGTATGGATTGTTTCATGTAAAAAATATCATGTCTATCTAGACTTTGTCTTACTAGAATGATCACTTGCATAAAACTCAGAGAATTGGTTAGAAATAACATGTAATGGCTCGTGAGGACATAAAAAATATGTGCTTACAATAATCTACTGATCGATGAATCATGATACATGTATAAAAACTGTCACTAGGAGACACTATAAATTTATTGGTCACAAAGGTCACACCCATGAATATACAAGAATTGAAATTATCAACATCAGTCTATGCAAACTATAGTCCTTGTGAAAGGGAGTCTGTGTGGACTATAAAATAGCATAAATACATCAGAGAGATAATTATTCATCTGGACTACGTTCCTCATGACAGGGAATCTATACGAACCATTAACTAATAAAAAATGAATACAAAGCATATCAATCTGTACGAACTACATTCCTCATGAAAGGGAGTTCGTGCGAACATATGTTAATTCTATTATGCTAATAATGTTCATATGATAACCATGTGATATGAAAAAATATAAACATGTTAAACATAGTAGATATAATACACCATATGTAAGATATTATTAAAACAATGTTAAATATTAGTCCATACAAATGTCCATTTGTATACATATTAATTTATTTAATCTGTGCAAACATAAACATACTTTAAGATAGGTCCATGTGATTATGATAAAAATTACAGAATAATCCCAACATGCTAAGAGTCAATTATACATAATAAATAATACAGAACAATAGCCTACTCCCATTATCAATGTGGGGATTTCATAGAATTGCCTCACTTATGATCAATTATAGAAGATTGTAGGTCTATATGAATCAATACAAATGTATGATGTATGTACAATAGAAACCTCATATCTTACCTCATGAAGAAGCTCTTAAACAATAACACAAAAATGTAGGATTTTAGAAAGAATGGAATTTTAGTATAGGCTGAAGTCTAATAGTGTGAATCCTATGTTTGAGTCATCTTCTGAACTCTTAGGTAGTAAGGTTTTTGGCTCTTCTAATTGCCTTCTCTTTCTCATACCCAAGAGAGGCATTTATATGTTTAAGGGAAGGCTCTTCTATATAAAAGAGTTAGAATCCTTCTAGGATTAGGAGATAGAGTTTGAATAGTAAGCTCTCTCTTTTGAATGTTTTTCATTGATAATTATGTGCGAACTTGGCTTACTTAATCCGTATGGACCTAGGTCGTATGTTCTCTTACTAGTCTATGGGCTTTAGGCTAGATCTTGGGTCAAGTTTAAATTAGTTCATATGGATATGAACTTTGGTTTTTTTGGGTAGACTATGGGCATTGGGCTTTAGTAGAGTCTAAGTGAGTGAGGTGGACCTTATGGCATTATATCCGACTAGACCTATGCCATGTTAGTCCATGTAGACTAGGTTACTAAGTGACTTATATTGTTACTTTAAAGCCTATATCTAGTTATCATCATAGGCTTAAAAAAAGGTAGGGTGTCTATAGTTGCCCCCAACATGGTGTGTGTTATGAAAATGCATAAATTAAAATAATACATAATAAAGTAAGAAAGAAATACTTAACATGGTGTGAGACTACATCGAATATGAATACTTACCTTAGGTGGTTTAGATTTGACTAGATGTATTTATTTGTTAGGCTGAACCCGAGAGATATGGATTTACTTGTTAGGTTAAACTTGAGAGACTTAGATTTGCTTGTTAGGCTAAACTCGAGAGATTAGATTTGCTTGTTAGGCTAAACTCGAGAAGTTGGATTAGGCATTGAGTTAAATTTGAATGTGTTGGATTAGACTTTAAGATAAATTTGAATGTGTTAGACTATGTAACACCTCTATCGGATCCCTAAAGAAACTCAATAGTCGATGCATTTACAATCATACCATCCTTCTTCTTAACATTACTTTATATACCAACATCCATTGGGCCCCAGGCCTTACATTCTGTCTCAACATAAAACTTAAGTAACAAGTCACACTAGTATTTATTCATTTATGCCAAAGCTATTTATACAAATTTATAATTTAAATAAATTACAAAATCACAACAGCTACTAAGCATGTTGGACACATAACCTACAGCTATTACATAAGTGCCGCTACACCAAGTAAATCAAATAAGATTTTCTCCCTTGCTAGTTTTACTACTACACTACATCTATCCCAAGGCTATCCTGCTTACTTGCACACCAAAACATTGGTACACTGAGTATAAAACTCAGTGGTGAATTTAATCAATTAAAAATATGCCTCACCTATTAAACACATGATGTTTAGTGTATACATATTATGAGTTCCTACATATTAAGGTCAAATAAAAATTTATTTTCCTTTGCATGTAATTATATATTATTATAATGTTTTAACAATTTAATTACCTCTAGGTCACTACAATAATTTTATCATATGGTTTTGACATCTATTTAACCCTTATTTTAAGATTAATGAAAACATGGCCTCTAGTGAAATTATGCACATTGTATACTATTCTCATAATGTAGTTCCCAGACACTTACATATATGTTTGTATAATAATCATAGTTAATTAATTACTGTACTTCACTCATATATCTCCTTAATTTAATTGGGGACATCATGTTTATTCAACTAATTAATCAATCAGAAGTAAAAATATTTAAGTTTAGGATTAGGCCTAACTAGGTATACTACACTTTAAGATAGCGAACAACGGGATGCATCTTGTGCAGTGGCCCACTTTTAGGGCCTAGGTAACTGCACCTACCTCACCTAATAGTAGGGACCCATCCATAGACCACTCCTAATATTGGACTAGCAGATAGTAGGGACCTATCCATAGACCACTCCCAATATCTGTAAATCATAGCAATTAATATGCAGGGGTGGATACTCAAGGACCCATCCGTAGACCACTCCCAATATCCACAAATGTATCAATCAGGAAAAAGATTGATACTTAAGGACCCATCCATAGACCACTCCTAATATCCATCATCAATATATAGTAATGGGCCCACGAAGGACCGACTACCTAGTAGCTACTTTATCCCTTAGTTGACTGGTCAACCCATCTAGTGGGTGTCTAACTAATGGGCCATATAACTTCCTTTCACTTCTATTCATTTACTAATCATTGTTTCATACTATTATAGGCCTGAAGTGAAACTTATTTACATTTTAGAATGGTTAGAAAAATTCCAATTCCTATTCGTGTAAAGGTACACAATCTTCAGCTTTTTAATTAATTTTCCTTGCTATTTTAAATTTTCATAGGATTATGTGATCTTTTAAACCTTAATAATTTCACACTATATGCTAGCCTAATTTACATAAATGTCCATTACTATTGTTTAACAAAATTTCCATAACATGTATGTGTCATATAGATATATACATATATATCAACACCACTATTATAAATCTTTCATACTTGACGTATTATGTTATTTTACCCTCATGCCTAAATCACCTCATTACTTTATATAAGACATGGTTCCCATCGTTTTAATTCCATCATTCTCTTAAGTGAATTATTTATACCTTTAACAATGTAAAATCAAACTTGTTTAATGCTAGTATTCCCATGTCCTATTATTTATATATATATATTATGTGTACTTTTATTAAATGTAAATGTTAACATTTCGGTCTCACGTAAAGTTATATATATATATATATATATATATATATATATATATATATAAATCATGCATGGCTAAATTGATTTACCACCTAGGCACCTTATTGTGTATGTGCTCTTAAATTTTCACCCACCTCTCATTTGCTATCTTAATAACACCTCCTCATAGCTCTCTTAGTTAGTCATTCTTATGCACTAATATATGGTTTATTATACATGTCATCATTGAGTTCAAGTGACATAAAGAAACCTACATCATTGCCATATACCCTCACCCCATCTTTCCTAAGTGTCTCTTAGCCTAATTCTTCTACAATAACATCATAAATGCTTTTATTCTCAAGCCATCACTTATTAATGTTACCATATATTCATACCTTAGATATCTAGTTGTCAGATGGTTATCAAAAACACTTCATCTATTTTATAACAAAATGCATAGCCCTCTTCATAACCCATCTATTTCCATTTCCTCCCACTTACATTACATATGTGTTCAATTCTAGACTTATTTACGAACAACACAAGTTTATTTCTAGCAACCTACCATGTCAATCAAGCACATAAATGCACCAAATGTCACCATAATTCATTCCATAATTTAACTAGGTTTTCAATGTTAGCCTCCATAACCCACATATTACATCTATAACATCACCATATAATACATATTTATCCATCCAATATATATATCATAATGATTCCAAGGTAAGAACACAAGCATGCCTCTAGACACGATAGCCATAAAAATTTCTTAAGATTTAATTTAATGAAAAAAATAACTTCGGTTCCTATACTCACATTTGTAGCTGGAGAATTACATGCACATGCCTCACATTTGCAACTCAAACACACACAAAGAGTCTTGTTTCCATACTAGTTAATATTTTTCTACTTAGTTTATTCACCACCTAATTACCAAAAATTTGTGTAACCAGTTCTATCAACCTAGAACACTGCACACACTCACACTCCTCCCTTAAATAGAGTTCAGTTCATGTCTAATACATTCAGTTCATCCATAAAATTTAGCTAACTAGCCACAAAAATTTTTAAATAAAAGAGAAGGCAAGGCATGCTAATAAGTGATTAGATTCATATACTTTACTTCCTTTCTTTTGAAATTCCAGCAGCTCCTTCCCATATGTAACTTTATCATCAACTGCCCCCTTCCTTTCCACTTAATAGTTCTTTATTGTCTTTCATTATTTCACCTCACAAAACACCAAGATCTTACACATACTTTATCACCATAAAGTTTTGAGTATGCTTTAAAGGGAAAAGAAGCTTTTAAAGGCCCTAAAATAGAAATAAATAGCTAACTTACTCTGGAATTTCTAGCCCCTAGCTTCCATAAAAATTCTCTCCACTCCTTAGCAACTTGTGAGCTTTTAGCAAGTTTATGAGCTTTACCTCCTTCAATTCTAAATTCTTCCTTAAGAAGGCTATCCCTTGGTGAGATTTAGATGGAATTATAGAATTAAAATTGCTAGAATAGGGGAGGAAAAAGGAAAAAAATATGACTAGAAATTTTGGAAAAGAAGAGGTGGGGAAAGAGAGGAGAGGAAAAAATCATTTCAGGGTGAAAGGGTGGCCAAATGGCTACCACAAGATTTTTCCACATGGTTTAGTGGCTGGTAAAGGTTGGAGCAGCCTCAGTTCACGTTTCGGAGTTCCTGACCATCTCAAAATTTGAATTCCCGAACACAAGGGCTATTAACTTGGGGGATTTTTAAAAAATGACATGGTTATCAAAAAATTGCACCGTTTGTTACTAAATCATCAATTGATTGCAATTTCATGCTTGAAAAATTTTGTGACAAAATTCCATCGATAAGTACTTAAATTAAAAATCGAACATTTTGCGGCAACTCGATTTGCGATAGAACTTTGGGAATTTTTCTATGGTCGCTCAAACCTCTAAAAATTGTCATTTTTATTTTAAAAATCCTAAAATACATTCAATTAGAGGCCTGTAAAATTTCACAGCCTAATTCCTTCAGGAACTAGGCTAGCAAAATTTTAGAGAAAATTGCAGTTCTGCTAAAAACTCAAAAAATGCCAAACGATGTAAAAAAATTGCACTATTTATTTTAAAATTCCTTATTTAATCCCAATTACCTGCTCACAAATTTTTGTGGCCCATTTCCTTCGATAGGATAGTTTTCAGATTGCTTCGATTTGCATGCCAAATCTCAAAAATCACGATAATTTGCAAACAACCTCCGATTCTAAAAATTCCTTCACCATTGGACTCAGTGAAATTTTTAAGGTTTAGGGTATAGTATTTTTGAGACCATCTAGGCATATTCGTAGGGCTGTCATGACCCGTCCTCATTTTATCTCCATAAACAGTAGTTCTTGACCTAATGTGAAATATTGGTTCTGCTAAAATTTTTAATTCATTCATTTTCCCTATTTTTAGGCCCATCAAAGTTTTATGACCAATATGCTAGTTATCGGACTTGAAATGATGACCCATACCACAGGGAACATCACTCGGCCCCAACTGATACTTTTCATAAGACTTTGACTATCGGGCATTATAGACTGGGCATTGAGCTGAATTTGAATATGTCAGATTGGGCATTTAGCTAAATATGAATGTGTTGGATTAGGCATTGAGTTAAATTCAAATGTGTTGGATTGGGCATTGAGCTGAATCTAGTAAAAGAGATAAAAATAAGTATTTATTCAATATAATAAATTGGTGATGGTGTACCTAGCTTCCATTAATTATGGATGAAATTCTATGCTATTTTTGTAGTGTTTATCATATTGGCATAAAGCTGAATCTAAAAAGATGACACTAACATATTATAGTTATTGGATTAATGCGTAACTAAATCCCAAGAAAGGGAAATATAGGTCTTTAGATTAACGTGTATTTGAATCCCAAGAAAAAGGAAGATAGGACTTTGGATTAACGAGTAGTTGAATCCCAAGAAAAAAGAAGATAGGTTTAAACCTCAAAAAATGAAGGTAGTTGTTACAAGTTGATTAAATTAACTTGGAGTTGAATTCGAAAGTGTAATTAATGCTGAATTAACTTAAAGTTGAATTTAGAAAATAATATTTAAGGAAAAGATGATTTTAGTGGTCGAATTAGCTTAAAGTTGAATTTAAAGGAGAGATAATTTTATGAATTAGAATGTGGCTAAATTCATTTAGACAAATGAAGATATTGAGCAAAGAATAATTTACTCATATCTTTTCCTTAATGTAAGGAAAGGTAGATGTTTGAAGCAAGTAAACCTCACTTTTTCAAGGTTGTTCTTTAGGTTTACTTCAAGGATCAACTCAAAGTTATCCATGAAGTGAGGGATGCTAAGGAATAGGATTTTGAAAACCTCCAATAGAAGGAAAAAGCTATAGGGTGCTCTTCTTTTTAAAGGAATAGGGTTGATGCCACCACTTTTTCAAAATAATTCTTTTGGCATTTATGGATAAACAACATTGAGTTTAGATGCTGAGTTGGGTTTCCCAGATCCTCTTATAGTTGTGATCATTAAAACAAGATTTGCCAAAAACTGATCTTTTATTGATTAAAGAAGTATATTAACTAAGATGGATTCAATGGCTGATTCCACTCCATCGAGTTATGATGTGGAAACTTTTAATGACAAAATACCATCTCATCTGAGTTAAATGAAGATGTTTTGTTGAAAACATTTGAATGTCACCAAGAAGATTTTAAAATAAAGGTTAATTCTATTAGTTTGAAAACAAACTAAGCAGATTAACCACTTTTGACCAATTTTGTTTTTAGCTTAAATAACATAGTTTTAACTTTGAAAACATTTACTAAATGGCAAGAAAATGTTTATACAAGTAAAAGCCCCTGAAATTTACCAAAATCAAGGTTAGAATTAGAAAATGAATTAAGTTAATTCATTTAAGGCTAATTGAAAATGGAAAACCTAATCTAATGATTGATTAATATATTTTATTGGTTAAAAAATTGAATAAAACAATTTTATTGGCCCATTAGTTATCAGTGATGGTGAGCATTGACTTAAAATTAGTTTATTTTGTTAGAAAAACCATTTTTAAGTTTATTGACTGAAAATGACTTATATATCTTTTCAATAAACTAATTCTCTCATATTCTCACATTTGGGTGCAAATTTTGTATAATTTTTAGTTCTATTCTTTCTTTGACATTATCTTGATAGTTTTTTATGATTTTTAGGGTTGCGTTTGTGGGCAACCTAGATAAACAAAGGCCATTTAGACCTAAAATACATGGGCCAAAGTAAGTTTATACAAATAACATGTGGGTCCATGAAGCTAACGTGTACAAACTAGAGATAGGCGTATGGGTAAACTACCAAATAAGTCTATACAGACATATTAATAGGTCCATAGATGGGATCTGTGTAGACAAAAAGGCTATTGTGAAGATGGGTAGGACATTAGTCCATGCAAACATAATGGGTGAAGTCCGTGTGGACTTATCATGACAAAAAAACCATTGACCTTCTTTTCTTTGTTTCACTTTCCTATTATCAATTTTCACTTTT
>CANXYI011522263.1:0-12440 GCA_948208565.1 Hura crepitans
AAAAAAAGATTTATTTCAGAAGATACTCGCAATAAAAAGCAGAGAGCCATAAAAATGGATATTGTAGGAGCAAAGTGAAAGTAAGAAACCAAAATGATGATAATATTAACAAATGGGATTGAGCTGTAAATATTTGGAAAAGCCACCTTTTTTATGGTTATCATGTTTCAGTTTTCATGCACTGCATATTTTATGTATCTCCTTTTCATAAAGCCCATTGCATCGATTAAGAGATTAGTGGTTTTCTTGTCGAAAATTATGATGTAGCCTACCTTATAATCAGGAGGAAAGAAAGAAAACGAGAACCTAACCTATGGAATAATTGATGTCAGGAAGGAAAAATTAAAAAAAAAAAAAGTTTGTGAGGTTGCCTGTTAATTTCTTTGTCTACAAAGTGACAGTTGTTTAGGTCCCTACTTCAAATTGCTTTGCACTATCTGAGGGAGAGAGAGAGCCTTTTTTTTATTATTATTTTTTTTATTTTTGTAGTAATAATACATGGAATTTAAGTTTTAATACAAAAGAAAGGCAAGAAAATTAATTCTTTGATAATGGAAAGAGATGCACCAAAGATTTGATTTTTTTTTTTTTTTGTTGGGGAGGAAGAAGGAATCCTGCTTTGCATATTAGGTGTAAAGAGAAAGACACCCACCAAAAGCAAAATTTCCACTCTTTTAATTTTTTTTTTTTTTTTTTAAGAGGTATGAAATGGTGAAAAATCAAGGAGAAAGCCAATTTAAACCATAATCAATTCCAAACTCTAATCATCAGGATGCCCCAAACCCTTTTTTTTTTCTATCTATTTTCTTAGTGACTGTTAAAAAGATGGACTTGTGACTAACTCACCTTAAAAAGCTAGTTCAAATAAAAAGGATTATATATGTCCTTATAAGGAGTACAACCATTAGGACCGATCATAGCAAGAAGCTTGAAGCGTGAATATATGTTGACACTTGCGAGTGACCCTAATATCACAACCGGTGACTCTGATATCATGTTAAGAAAATGGACTTGTATCTAACTCACTTCAAAAACAAATTCAAAGAGAGAGGATTGCATGTATCATTATAAGTAGTACAACCATTTTATAATTAACCGATGTAAGATATTTAACAGTGACAATCATATATAGTCCCTTATTACTGATAAAATAATCAGATGAATTGATTTAATTCGATTCTAATATTTTTTTTTTTTATAAATTGGAACATTTTTATTTAATTGTGTGTTTAATTATATTCTGAATTTTTAGAGCAGTCAAATTGGAAGAAGGAAAAATTCATTTATGGCAGCTATTCTCAACTCGCATGGTTTTTGATGACAACTAGACGAGGTACAAATAATACATAAACAAGATAATGCTTTGTCACCTAATTAGGGTTCACTAACATCAAAGACTTAACCTGTTAATTTGGAATCATATGCAGTTGGCCAGTAGAACTAGAACATACTTCCATCTCCAATTTCATCCACTTGGTGGGTCATCTCTTCTACCTAATTAACATAATGCACCTCCTCATCACGTGATATGAGCATGCAATTTGTTCTAAATTTCTCTTTTCAGTCTTTCATCACATTTTCATGTCCATCCATCTAATTTTTCTTTTTATTGTCTGTACTTGGGACCGCACTTATTTCTAGGCCTACAAATTGAATTATACTCAAATAATAGAAAGTGAATTAACTCTTTTTTCTATTTATCCTGAAAATACTTTCAACTTGTCATCATATACCCGTGACCACCTTAAACTAATTCAGTATCATTTATTCCCTTCAAATTTAATAAAATTGTACACATTATCTTTTTAAAGAGTCATAGAGCATAAAATCGTGAATCAACGTTAAGTGAGACGTGTGGTACATAAAACTATAAGAAATATAGATTCATGTTATGTGGCTCTTTAGAAAATGAATGATATAATATATCAAACCCTTAATTTAATTGTTCATCGGTCATGGTGATTATGTAAAAAATTTCCCACTTGTCAAAATAATATACGTATATATACATAAAATACATATATATATATATATATATATATATATATATATAATTGTAACGAAATGATTATCGTAGAATTAAAAAAAAAGGGTCGTCATATACCCAGTCACCAAAAAAGAATGTTATATATTATTCTTACACAAGGAATTTCTTTTTTTTTTTTTTAAAAAAAAGGCATAAATTATGAATGGCTCTTAATTAACGCAAGTACCTGCATTAACTGATGTTCTTCGAATTAAAGGAATATATTCAATAGAAGTCGTGAATTAATTGGATCTTAATAGAATCCAATCTTTCACAGAATTTTGTGATATGTTTCCTATATTTTATAAAATGAATGTTTTAGAATAAGTGGAGGTTGCATTTTAATATAAGATTAGTTTTCTGGTCAACTTTGGCAGTACTGCCAATTAATTGATTTTGTTGACGTCTTTATTTAATATGTATTAATCTTGATTTTAATTAATTAATACATAAAATGTCGTGCAAGATAAAATAATCTACACCCCAAAATATTATTAAAAGCAAATTTATTCTTAAACTTTGTGTGTGAAGAATCAAACTTACAAAAGAGAATATATATATATATATATATATATATAACGATAACCCTAATAGTAATAGCTTCTCTTTTAAGGAAAAGTGGAACTCACATTGTAGCCCATTTCATAAAAAGGGAATTCATAAAATTCGTTTCATCGTTCTAAAAAGATTTAATCTTTCAATATTATTTTTAGCTAAATATAAAATTTTAGATTTTAAAAATATACATGTATAAATTATGAGTAATGATTCAATACATTTAATTTATTAAATGTATTATATTTAAATCGTTAAATAAAAAATAAAATAATATTATAATTTAATTTAATGATTGAGAATTAATACATTCGATATATGAGATGTATCGAATGAACTCTTAGTCGAAATTCCTTCTGTTTTCTTTTCACCTAAATATTAATCAGTCATCCTGCTCTATAAGCTAGCCAGATAGACCACAATCAAAATGATCCATTAAATCATATTGAATTAAAACTTTTTAATTTCAAAAAATTAGGTCACCTTAAAAAAATGCTCTTTCTTTTTATATTTTTAATTAGAGTCTCGAATTTAATTTTAAAAATGAAATATCATTAAATGTTTAAAAATGAGTATTTTTTTCATTTATAGTTCTATTTCATATAAATTTGAATTAATAAAATTCAAATACTAAATGACATAAAAAAATTACAAATTTAAATTAGATTTCTGACTACACCTACTTATGCAATGTCAAAATTACTTTTGTACGTGGTATTTTATTATTAGCTTGATTTATATATAAAAAATCATGCATACGAAATATGTAGAAAATTAGAATTATTCACCTTGAAAGTAAGATTGATTCAGTCGTGCTTGAAAGAATTATTTTATTTGTTTTTGTCAAGAGAACTGATTGATTAAAAATTAGAGTTTTTGTTTGATGATAAGGTAATTAGGGACACAACACATCGATTTATGATAATGTCAAAGCTACAAAGAATTATTAAACTTGGAAGTATGTAAGACAATTCATAATTAATGAGGGAAATAATTTATATATATATTTTATCTGCTTTTGTCGAGAAATTAAACTGATTGATTAGAAATTGGAGTTTTGCTTGGGGATCAGCTAAAGGACACAACAACGTTAGATAACAAAAGGTTGAAATTTCAATGATTTTGTCATCTTTAAAGAGCAAAAGAACATTAATTATTAATAAGTTGTTGCAAACATTTTTCTCATGTAAATTATTTATTTGACGGATTACAAGAAGTTATCAGACAAAGAAATTAATTAAACTGGGTGAGAATTTCAACTGTTCACACAGAATGCGAAACGTGGCTATGTTTCCTGGAAAATTAATCCATGTTCACATCAATGGCATTGGCAGCTTGAGAGTATAAGTCAACACATCTCAAAATCATACACAATCAGTCTCAGGTCTCATCGAACATATCGGTCCTACAAGTTTCTTGTTTTTATTATTCTGCATGTAGAATTTGTCAATTTGATTCAGTTGATACACCTAACTTAATCTTCACCTTAATTCCGAACATTAATTTCTAAAACTTGATTTAGTCAAATGCATTAAAATAAACTTAGATAAATTCTTGTGCTAACCGAGTCTTAGGGTTTTTTTTTCTTTATTTTTTGGAAAACAGATGTTTGGAATTTTATTTTTTCAAAGAAAAATATTTCTTTGCATACGTTAAAGAATGTATGCAAGTTTCTCTCTGAATTACTTGAAAAAGAAAAACTAAAATTTGGTAATGCCCTATATCTAATAATAAAATTAAGGAATTAATATTACCGGATTGGACAGAACTGTTGACAGAGCCAGTAAGCAACGTCAAACGTCTGTACCTGTAAGAAGAGAGATTAATCCTAGATTGGACTCGGAATATATACTCCAATGGTTAAGTTAAATTATATGAAAATTTTAGTAGAGTATCTCTAGTGTTAAAAAACACTTATCTGTAGTAGATAAATGTCTATATTTATAGCTCTTGTAGTGATAGAAGTACATTCTATCATTGTAGTGATTGCTGACACGTATACGGGTACGATCTTTTAAGATCAAGGCCTTATAAACTAAGTTTTGTAGGTTTGGTAAGTGAGTAAAGGAGAATTGATTGTTATAAGGAATTATCAATATAATTTTATGTAGGATATAAAATAATTGATGAAGAGGGGGGGAAGGGCATGCATGTCAATATTGACTATGGTTTCGAGGTATTCCCATTCTATAATGGCATGCATTATTATTCAATTATAAGGATGTATACATGTTAATTCAAAAGACAACAGAAATATAAATATTTATAATTTATAATTATTGATTAAAGAGAAGCATCCACTTGACCATTTTCAATGATATAAATAGACGTAGGTAGCGATCTATTAGTATAATAATTGGAAAAAAAAATGGAATTAGCCAGCAAAGATAGCTATAACTAGATGTTGTATATATAATAAGTTAATAACAGATTTTTATTGTGGGAAATGGCCAAACTTTTGCAATCTAAGGCTTAAAATAAAATAATTTTTTAAGAAGTTGTCATTTGGTTTGGAGGCTTTTGTCCTTCATCCTTTAATTCATTTTGACACATTTCATTAGTCCTTCTAAAATATTTTTTTATTACCATTTTCAGCGTAATAATTCAGGATTATTATTCATTAATTATAAATTATAAATTTTTAAAATTAAATTCGAGGATTTTTTTTTTTAATTGAAAGCTTGCTTAGAATTTTCTAATAAATAATAGAAAACGAAAATTGCAAATGTTGAGAGAATCTTTTAATTGGCTGCATACAACAACATCGTCCAGTCTCTGCACCCACGTGAAGCTTCTCTTGCGCACGTCCCTACACAGATTTACCGTATCCAAAAGTGGGCCCTCTTTCCCTAAACCCCACTTCTGCAGTTTCACCCTTCTCTCCCACACGTGTCTCCTCATCCTTTGCACGTGATATCCACGTGTTCCGTCCTCCTCCTCCTCCCTCTTCCGTCTTTCCCTTCTGTCCTATAAATTGAGAACCTGTAACGTATATCCTAGACACGAATTGCCCATTTGTCAGTCTCCCTCTCTCCCCTCTCCCTCTCTAGAAACAGAAGAAAAAAGAAAAAAAAAATCGGAAAGAGAATTCTTGAAGGAAAGAAAGAAACATGTTATATACAGTTTCTTGATTTTCTTGATATCTTTTTCTTTAAAAGAAAACTCCTCGATCTCTTCATATATGTGAAATCCGCAGAATAGCCTCAGCATTTGCGTACGTTATATATGCAACTGCAACGTGAAAAAAGGTGAAGCTGGGAGAGATTAAAGAGCACCGAATCTGTTTTCTTCATGCGAATCTTTAAAGTGCAATCCGGCTTACGTTAGCCGTCATCTCTTTTTTCCTCCGTTTTCTTCTTCCTCCTCTTCTCTAAGCCGGTGTGCGCATTTTTCCTCTTATTCGCTTTCTGTTTCCTTCTAGGTGAAAAGAAAGAGAAGGGCGTTAAAAAATGAATCAGCTTCTTCTGACGTTTATTGCTATCTGTCGGTTGATTATAACCGTCGGGTTGACCGTGGACCCCGCGGAGCTTCTCCGGCTGGGTGTCGACAGTCAACTCAGTGTTGAACAGATAGACTTGGAAATGGCGTCTCAAGATTTCGGCCTGCTTAGCCGATCGGAGCCTATGGCCGTATTACACCCTGCTTCCGCAGAAGACATAGCTAGGCTTGTTAAAGCGGCTTATAACTCGGCTGGTGGGTTTACAGTATCAGCTAGAGGCCATGGGCATTCGATCAACGGACAAGCACAGGTGAGAAACGGGGTAGTTATAGAAATGAGCCGCGGCTGGAGAAGAGGGAAGCGGGCTTTGCCTCAGGTATCGGTGGCGGAAATGCATGTAGACGTGTGGGGAGGAGAGCTATGGATAGATGTGCTAAGGAGCACGCTAGAATATGGAGTAGCACCAAAATCGTGGACTGATTACTTGTACCTTTCGGTGGGTGGTACATTATCAAATGGAGGAATAAGTGGCCAAGCTTTTAACCACGGACCGCAAATCAGCAACGTTCGTGAACTTGACGTTGTTACAGGTTTATTTCCACGTTCTTTCATTGCTGATCTTGATATTCTTTTTCTTTTTCTTTTTTTTTTTTTTGACCTTTAAACATGTGGTGCTCTTTTCTACTTCTTCTTTTTTTTTTGGCGGAGTAATTAATTTATTTTATGCTTTATTGTGTGTAAGCGTTCTGAGAAATGGGCATGCTACATGATTTTTTTTCTTTTTGGAAAAGGCATGCTACATGATCAATACCTGCAATTAAAAAAAGCTTTCGTAAAGGATCTTTATTGTTAATATTTGGGTATGTTGTTGTTGTTGTACTAAAAGTAGATAGTAACCGAGCCGCTTGTTGATGTCAGGCAAGGGTGAAATCTTGACATGTTCGGAAGAACAAAACTCGGGGCTGTTCCACGCCGTTCTTGGTGGCCTGGGTCAATTTGGCATTATCACTAGGGCCAGGATTGCTCTTGAACCAGCTCCTCAAAGGGTATCTCTCTCTCTCTCTCTGTACCAACAATAATTTAGCACGCTATCATTAAACTATAAATTATTATTTTCAGTCGCCAACCCTTAAGGTTTGGACCAACTGATTGACAGTAACTCGCAACCTTGCAGCAAATAGTTGATCACTTGTTCATTTTGTTCTATGGTGGGACATATGCCTTTACGAAAATTTCCTAGTATATTCGATGACAACTGAAAGAGAGAAAATGATTATTGAGGACCCATAAATATGTGAAGCAGTTGGGTCCATGGATTTGCATAAGAAATTTAAAAAAAAAAAAAAAAAACCATTGAAACGGCTGTTCTAAAGCTGGCAATTTGGTTGACGTCTGCTTCTGCTTACTGTCTGTTACTTAACGTAGTCTTTCCCTCTAATTTGTTTTTTTTTATTATTATTAATGTAGGTGAGGTGGATCAGAGTCCTGTATTCTAGCTTTTCGTCTTTCACTGAAGATCAAGAATATCTAATTTCCTTGCATGGGAACTCAGCCACCCAAAAGTTTGACTATGTAGAGGGTTTTGTTATAGTAGATGAAGGTCTTATTAACAACTGGAGATCCTCCTTCATTTCCCCGCGAAACCCTGTTACGATATCATCTGTCGGTGCTGATGGTGGTGTCCTTTATTGTTTGGAAATCACCAAGAACTATGATGATTCTACTGTTGACACCATCGATCAGGTATGCAAACCTTATCTATTCTACTTTAGTCAGTACGTACCAATATTAAAAAGAAAAATTATCAAGTACAAATATTTAAACATTATTATATGTCCACTTATTTTATTAAATTCAAAAATTAGAAAAAAAAAAACAAAAAAGGCAAACTGACAAACCGTAACAAATATAAGTTTTCCTCTAAGCCTATCTTATTTTAATTGTATAAATTTATATTTTTTATTCGAATAATAAGTCAGTTTGGGCAAATTAATTGGCCCACTGCTCCTAGATTATATGATTGAGATTACACGCTGAACTAAATATTTTATTACACCTATCCAACTATTAAGAAAAAAAATGCAAGAAAACAAGGAAGATCTTGTGTAATCTATGGTCTCCATCTGATCCCATGATTGAACAGACACATTTCTGTTTTATATTTGCATTAATTGTTAAGAAAACTAAGCCGACCCCACCCACCTAATTATTCTCCTTTATTTAATATCTTTCTCACTAAAAAAACTGATTAGCATCAAACTTATCCTGACAAAAGCAACTGTCTTGAAGCAGCTTTTCTTTCTTTTCTTTTTCTATGGTGGGGGGTGTAGTGTACTTATATAGGATATCGTACTGCGTGTAATTATAGAAGGATTTGTAGTAATAATATGTTAATAAATAAAATAATTAATTGTGCAGGAAGTAGAAGGTTTGTTGAAGAAGCTGAATTTTATTGCATCGTCAGTTTTCACAACGGACCTGCCTTATGTGGATTTCTTGGATAGAGTTCATAAGGCGGAGTTGAAGTTGAGATCTAAGGGTTTGTGGGACGTGCCTCACCCTTGGCTCAACCTCTTTGTACCCAAATCAAGAATTGCTGATTTTGATAAGGGTGTCTTTAAAGGCATTTTGGGCAACAAAACAAGTGGTCCCATTCTCATTTACCCCATGAATAGAAACAAGTAAGTTTTTCTACTTTATGGTTGTGCTTGCTACTTGCTTTATTATGTCCTTAATTATTATTTCCTATATAATAACATAACAACTAGTCTTGCTCTTGCATATTGCCATTTTTTAGATAAATAATTTAATATATCATTATCAACTTTTTATGGTTGATTTTTTTTCGAAAATTTGTATTTAATTAATAGATATGTAAAAATAATTAAGAGTATAGTTGAATAGAAAAAAGCCTCTGAATAAAATGACAAGATTAATTGTCTGCCCAAATAATTCGATGAGGATGATGATTGTGACGAAAAAAAAAAAGGAAAAAAGTGGATGATAGGATTGTTAAATGATTAACCCCCTTTCACATTTATCATAATGGTTGCCTAAACATTAGAAACGAATGACACAGTGAGACGGAGCCCCGACATCAAATGGGCCCCTTCCTATTGGGACCCTCAGCGAAGCTCCGATGCTCTAAAAAAAAAATTGTATCTCACTTTATTTAAGAGTGCATTTTTTTTTTTTTTATACAATATGAGCCGTTTAACACAGCTTTTTCGGAAAGATAGGAGTCTAAGACCGTGGCCTTAGATTGTTAGAAAGACACGTGTAATGTAAATGCCGAAACACGTGGTCCACATGGAAATGCCCCACGAAAATTGAAAACGCCAGCTAGAACAATCGATGGCCACGATGAACCCAATGAGAAGATTCTGGTATCAGATTGATTGAATTTTGTAATTTTTGTCTTCATGTCCTTCAGATTTTTTTTTAATAAAAAGTTGCAGATTAAACCAGCTAAAATTATATATATGTTCCTTTCTTTTGCATGAAAAGCGTATTTTTTACTGGTATCGTAAATTTTAATTTTAACTTGGGGAGTAACGGTGTATAGGTGGGACCAGAGAAGCTCGGTGGTGACACCGGATGAGGAGGTGTTTTACCTAGTAGCTCTGCTAAGATCAGCCTTGGATAATGGGGAGGAGACACAGACGTTGGAGTATCTGAGCGACCAGAACCGTCAGATCCTGAGATTCTGTGACGAACAAGGGATCAAGGTGAAGCAATATTTGCCTCACTACACTACGGAGCAAGACTGGGTGGACCACTTTGGGGACAAGTGGTCCCAGTTTCACCGCAACAAGATGGAATTTGATCCCCAGCGTATTTTAGCAACTGGCCAGCGTATATTCGTCCCCTCTTCTGCTCATCCTACTCCGGTGTCGTGGTGGTGATGCCTTAGAGATATAATTTCTTTTTCTTTTTTACATTACATGCCCATTGTAATAGCATAGTACCTTAGGAGTAGGTCTTGTACATAAATGGCGAAATGGGAATATAAAAAAAATATTTTAGTAACAATGTTTTTGGATTTATTGGGGGAAAAAAAATATATTTTTGCTGCGGTAGGGGGGAGAATAGGACAAATGGGACCCACGGAGGGTGGAGATCACATGTAGATGTAATTTACTGGCGTTGAAAGCGGCGGCGCCCGGTGATCCCGACTGCTTGTCTCGAAGCGTAACCAAGCAAAATTCACACTACATTAACATTCATTTTGGTTGCTGCTGGGGCATTGTTCTCTTTTTCCTTCTTTTCCCCACCCTAATAAACCCTATTGGAACTATAGATTACATTGTCAAATCATTTTGTCATCTGCTCATCCCTATAAAGTTGTAATCAGAATTAGAATGTTCTATCTACATATTATCTTTTTATCAGCGGTAGGGCTGTCTCTTGTTCAGGCAGTCAAACACTAGATTAATCATGGGCTTCATCTCATTCGAAACAGGAGCTGCACCCATTACAGGTACACAATCTATAGAAAACATAATCTAAGGCTCTAATTAGCCGATATGAAGCTTGATTATTAATTTTCACAATGTCCAGCTTGAGGGCCCGACTTTACAAACTCAATTAGTCCATCAAGATTCGTCTTCCCAACAAAAAAAAAAAAAAGCCACATTACGAAAAGATGGAGATTTCCATATCCAAATCTATGTTCCAGGTTCTATTTTTCCGAAATACTATGAATTAGCTGTCAATATGGGATTCTACCAGAATTGGTTGACGAACAGAATAAATCCGCCTGAACACAAAGCTTTGGCAGTGTTAAAACATTGGGAGGATCTCTACTGTATTTCACATTAAAGAAATCCCATCCCTTAAATATCTAAACAAAAAGAAAACTGAAATCTTTGAGTCGACTCTCTCTAACCATGCTCTGTCATTTTAATCTTTGCAAACAAAAGAGATGCTTTGCTAATTGTTTCCCTTTTTTTTACCCCATTGTCGTGTTTGTGTGTGTCTATATATATCCATAGACGCATTCCCTTAAGCAATATGGAACTTTCAAAGGCAACTAGCAAGTACATGATGCAGAAGAAAGAAGGGGTTAAATAAACAGGTAGACGGAGCTTGTGGGGGTCATGGGCCAATGGCCTTGCCAACCCTTTCCCACTGCCCATGATAAATAGGGGACAACTTTTACACAGGTAATAGACGCTTGTTAGATAGTTACACTTTGTCGTCATGGAACCACCATCTTGTCTCTTTGGGAGATCTGCCACTCTTGCAATTCTTCACATAACGATCATCGTCAACTGGCCTTTGCTGCACCACAATAATGTATACACGAAAGATAAGATTTATGCTTCGACATGGAAATAAAAATATGTAGAGAGGAGGCATAGCAACAAAACCTTCACTTTCACGCTCGATAACATGGATAGAATGCTAATACAGATAGAACTGACAGTCATAGCCGGGGACCATGAATCATACAGAATATCTGAAATCACCAAAGTAGAAAAATAAGATATTTCCCCAAATTCTTTTACAAAAAGGGCATGTGGAAATAGGAACTGAAAGTTGTACTCACTTTAAAGGCAATTTTTGAGAGTAACTCAGGCAATTTTTGAGAGTAACTCACACTTCTGTACTAAGCTTTCTTAAAATGAAAATTCTACATATATAATCATTACTTGACCATTATGACACAACATCCAACAAGAAGCAATGCATGACTGAAGAATGAATCAACAACGAACAAAATCCAACTGCATTCAATTGGGCTGATACAATGTACAAGTGATTGGTTTCGGTCTAGAACCTTTTCATGTCAGCCTTAGCATCACTTCTCGCACAAAAAAAGGGTGGAGAACAAGTTTTAAGTTTGTTAATTTGCATCACTCAATGATGAAGCAAATAGTGATGGATCCAGATAGTCTTCCTTATATGATGTGCGTACAACCTACAGGCCCATGGGCAGGTGCATTCACACTGACATGAGTACTCCAGATAACGCATTTGCCAACTAGTAGACTATCATGCCACACTCCAATTTTAGTAGGCATCAATGCTCCATAATCTCCTTGAGCATTACTTTGAAAGCAGTGGGTGTAAGGGAAAACTTTTCAACACCAGATTTCAAACAAGGATGAAGTATCTCTTAGTATAAAAATGCCTAACAGCATAAGGCACGCTTTTGAAAAAAAGGCTCAAGGATGCAACTCCCAGTCACAGCATCGATAATCTCCTTAAGTTTGAGAATTCTTAACTTGAGGTGCATGCATGTTGTCAACCTCTCTAAGTCTTGAGACTAGCAACCTAAAATATTTGTTGCAAACAACTGAATAGTGGACATCTCCGATAAAATAAGACCTATATATGTAAATATCATAGGGAGCTTTGAATGTGAAACTTACCTAGACCTTGTTAAACTTAGCCTTCTAGACATGTCTAAAATAA
>CANXYI011522275.1:0-13454 GCA_948208565.1 Hura crepitans
GCTGTCTCTTTTGCACAGAACCTCATATCCAGTAAAAAGTACCATTGTGTTGATTGATTTGCGACTTTCTCTTTTTTTTTTTATCTAATATTTATTTCTTTTTTGAACACGAGAAGAATAATGTCAACATGATTTAAACGATGGGTTTGAATAATTTTACGAATTAAATAAATTAAATTATAAATTATTTAATAATGAATTAAATCGGAATTTGATTAATTTTTTCAAATTAAATGGTTAAATTAGTGGATCAAGCTGCCTTATATTTTAGTATTCCATTAATTATAACAGTATTACATTTTTTTCATTTTCTTGAATTTTTTTATGTAAATTAAATTGTTGTTAAATTAAAATTTTTAAACCATTTATATATTAAAATCAAATAACTTGGTTAACAGAGTTCTTATATTAATATTCTCTCAGATTAATCTAAATCCATTATTAATTTTTATTTATTCCGTAGATAGTAATTAAATTGAAATTAATGATACAATTAAAATAATGAATTAAATAACATGAATTATTTGATTAATATTGCAATGATAAATTAATGTTACAAATCCAATGAATTTAATGTTATAAAATATTTATTAATAATAATAATAATTTGGAATAAGAATTATTTGTACGGCGACTTTTATAATTGATATAGTTCGTTTTTTCTTGTAATTATTTAATTATAAAAAATAAATTAAAATATTTAGATAACTTTTTAACTTTTCTAAAATAAAAAATAGCACAGTGTATTCCGCTTCAATCATATGAAGAATTTAAATAATTAAAGATGTTAAATAAATTTACTAATTCTAAAATTCGTCATATATTGTTATATACTTTTATAAATAATTATTTAATTTGAATAATATAAATCTTATAGTATGTAATAAAAAAATATTTTTCATAAAATAGTAATTGAATTTTATAAATGACTTTGGATAATAAGTATCAAATGGCTAATATATAACAAGAGTGTATTTAATTAAGATTTTAATAGATTTTTTTAAATAATTTTTCAATTATAAACTTTTAAAAATTTTAACAGACTTTATATAAGTATGATTGACTTTTAAAAATTTTAACAGACTTTTTAAAAGTATAAATGACTTTTATTAAATGACTTTCACAAATTTTGAATGAGTTTTATAAACTTTTATCTTTATTATTTAAATTTATAAATATTTTATATCTTTTTTTTTTTTACCATTTTCTTTCATGCTTGATTTTAGGTGATATAGTTGGGACTTACTATACTATACCTATGAATCAAAGATCAAATCGCATCCGAATATCAACTAATATGATGAATCATAAACATACTTATTTGACAAAAATAAATAAAAAATGTTAACATAATAATGAATAATATTAAAAATAAATTTTTCAAATTGAAAAATCTAACATTTATAAAATATTACAAATATTTAATGAAAAAAAAATTTAATGCTCGCTACTATTAAAAATAAATTTTTTAATTGGTCAAAATTAAGTCTTTTTAACTTTTATATTTTTCAAATTATAATTGTATAGGGTTAATAACTGTGAAGTTTAATTAAATTAAATTAATTTTATAAAAAAAATTAAGTTGAACAAATAAATTTTTGTGGACTATCATATGAAGTAATTAGTTTTTCTTTTTTTTCATAATTTTTTTTATTTTTCTAGAAATTAGAGATGACTTGTGCCAAATAGTCTCATTTTATTATATTTAATGCCATAATCTAGTCAACTAAATGATAGGGAGGCAAAATGGTTTGTGTAGAAAGTGGAGGAGAAAGAGTAAATAAATTGGATTAATATTTAATTTGTCAAAATTACGAGGAAAACTGAAAATACAATAGAACTATGAACTGTATTTCTGCCTAGTTTCTCTACCAAGTTTCAATTGTGTAGTGACATTAACAGCAGTTGTAAACGATGGTTGCAGGTCGGCGGAAGGATTTGATCTATTTTATTTATTCCAAAATTTTTATAAGAGCAATAAAGTAATTAAGCAGAGAAAGAACTACCAACAAAGAAATTGAAACAGAGATGACGAATCCTTCTACCTTTCAAGATGCTAATAAGAATATATATATAATTTATTATAAATTCAAAAAGACAAATTAATAGAAGATAAATGCAATTCAACAGAGAAGGTTACCTGTATAAATCCTATTCAGTTTGCCAAGAGAACGTCGAAATTTTTGAGTAAGATTTTTTTTTTATGAGAGGCTAAAGAGTGAAAGTTTGTGAGTTTAGTATAAGATAAAATATAAAGATGAATACATATACTTCTAATGTAAAAGTCTTTAAAAATTAATAAAAGTCATTATACTTAAAAGTAAAGTCAAGATTAAATACTTATAAACTTTTTAAACTTTTAAAAAGTTATAATTAAATACCTTAAAACTTTTATAGACTTTTAAAACAAATTTAAAAATATTAATTAAATACCTCTAAATTTTTAAAACATTTTAAAAGTTTTAATTAAATATATACAAACTTTTAAAAAAAGTAAAAGTCTTAAAAAGTAATAATTAAATACACCCCATAAATTTGAAAGTTAATATAAATAAAAAAATTAACACTCAAATTCATCCAAAATTTATTTGATAACTTGCTTACTTCCATAACTAAGGTGTTAATTTTATTAATGTCAGAACAAATTGAATATTAAAAAATATCCAAGCCGCTACAATCCTAATGATCATCTGCATACAATAATAAATTTTATTTTTTATATTAATCTGTAATTATAAAAAATTCAATAAAAATATAATTGTTATGTTGAAATTTGATTTTTTTAATTACATTGAAATTGAATATATTATTAAATTTTAATTTAATTTTCACAATAAAGTTTATTTTGTACAACTTTAACTTTAAAAGTCTGTTTTGCTAATTTTAATTTTTAAAAGGATTATATAGTTCAATTTTAATTTTAAGAATATGAAAGATCTAATTAATTGTTAAAATAAATTTCAATGACCTATTTACACTTCAATTATTATTTTGTAGTTAAATTTACAAATAATTGAAAATGCAATTATATAATTTGAATTATAATAAAATTACATTATCGATTTTTATTGGAATTTTTGGAAAAAAATTATTTTTTAACAATTAATTTGGAATTGGTTAGGGACAAAAATTAATTTGAGATTTGGGGGTGTTTTGCTGATACGGATACCTGTTTATCACATCCGTGTCCTATTTACTGCTCTTGTCAAATCCTTGCTATTAATTATGTCTGTTGAACTTCCAAAATTTTGCATTATAAATATTGCACAGCAGCCAGTGTCTCTTTGCTTTTTTTTTTTTACCTGTGGTACGGTCCTCGTGGGAGGACCTTAACAAGAGCCCCATTTGGAGAAACAAAGTGCCCTGTGGCCTAGGTTCTAGCCCTGTTGTTTACACCACTTGGCCAAGATATGTGCCGCCTTTTCGCAATCCTAAGAACATGGTAAGATTTTTTTTTTTTCCTTCTGTCAATTACTATTTATTACGTATATAAAATTTAATTATTTTATATTATTAATAATTTATAATTAATTATTTATTATAAATTAAGTTTAAAATAATTTAAAAAAATACTTATTTGAATATTATCATATTTTTTTAATTGAAAATAAATAAATAAATAATTTAAAATTGTTAAATTTCTATTGTTAGTTGGGAGCTAGAATTTCACTCTTCGTAAGGACATAATACAAAGATTTCCATTACATAATATACCTTGAATAATTGCTTGTAAGTAGGGCTGTTCACTAATATATGAAAACAACCCAATTCATTTACTCAATCTAATTCAAATAAAAAAATTAAATTTTAAGTATTATTTAATTAGTCGGGTTGGATTTACGATATAATATTACTTTAATAGGTTGGATTGACCTTATTTATTAGAATTAGATTCTAAATCGACCATTAAGTAACCATTCCTAAGTTACATTCCATACTCTGCTTGTATCCATCAAGTAAAATTTCCAAATCCAACCATTCCCAAATCCAGATATTTTCCTTAACGTTCTCTATCGACAAAGACGACGAAGACATACAAATTGACTAAGGATTTTCTCTTTCCTCGTTCCAGGTACATTATTTCCATTATTTTGTTTTCTTTTTTCTTTTGAATTTGTTCTCTTTCCCTTTCTCTTTCTTTTTCTTTGTTGATATCTTCGCTATTTTGGTTTTGCTGTAATTCATCACTTCATCATTGAAGATTGAACCTACAACTTCCACATATCCCATTTCTGTCATATATTCTGGTTCCTCTACTTCTCCCATTTTGTTGTCAATTTGATTTCCATCTACCTGTTCTGGACCATTAACTTCTCCCATTTCATTTTTTATTCTAGTTTCGACCTCTTATTCAGGATCGTCAACTTCTGACTCAGTAGTCTTCTGTGTCATAAGTTTTAGAGTGGCTATCATAAGTTTGATCCATCACTCTGGTTTGCTTTTGTAGCTGATATTTGGTTGAAAATGGGAACCCAAATGTTGTTAGGATTTTCTTGTGATATATCTCTGCCCGTTGTGCAAAGGAATTAGCATTTTTCTCTATCAATTTCAACATTGCCTTTGTTTTCATGTCCAGCTCTGACCCACCAGAAAGAAATTCAAATAATCACCTAATTAGAAATTCAAATTAATAACAGATGCATAATCAATCGTGATTATCAATTAAAGTAGCATAGACTGCGCAATGTTAGCAACTGATTAGAACATCAACATTGCTGTCTAAGTCAAGCATGTTTTACAACTATTAATTCAACTTCATCGAACAATCATTTATTAATTCAACTTCCTTGTAATTTTTTATTTTTATTTATTTGTACATTCTGTACGCCAACTGTTATCTCTTAGACCAGTTGATATGGGTGTTGAGTTCTTACAAGTAGCATGGGAGCATGAACAGTTTTCATGGGTGAGGTCGGTTCTTCTACCATGTCTAAACTCTCAATTGCACCTGAAACTTTAGAAAGTACAGGTGGTCTTTCTGATAGCTGGTTGTGGCTTATTTAAAATCTCTTTTTGAGAATTTAGCTTTGGTTTGTTTTACGATTTATGATTGGATTGAAAGAGCATTAAAGCATACAATTAGAAATAATTGCCTTATTGATTGAGTTGTCTATGGCAAAACTATCCTTCATTGCACCGCATCATATTCAATGAAAGAATGATGTATTTTTTGAGTTTGTAATTGATTCTGAGTATGTGATCATTCTGGCAATTCTAGTTGTTGAAATCATAGTAACTATTGTCAAACACTGTTAATGAACTTGAACTAGATTTGATCCTTATGAGCTAAAAGATATTGTGGAACTAGAAAATAGAAGTAGGGTTTCTGTAGTTTCTATAAAACGTAGTTTTGGATCTTCATTGTACTTCTTCTTCTCTTTCTTCTTTTGGTTTGTATCTTACTTTTTTCAAGTAATGGATTTTTTTTATTATTTAACGGTTTTATGTTTATGTTTTTTCACTCCTGTTCATGGTTGTTGTTTGCTTTCAGTGTATTAATGTGGCTGTTTTTGAGTTTCTTTGGTTTTCTGAAAGCTTTTTTTGTTAGTTTCTCGAGAAAATCTAAGAATAGAAAAAATGGTATTTTATTTTTTAGATATATTTGGGCATTTTCACTTATGGAAAATAGAAAATAAGATCATGTTACTCTTTTCGATGCTTATACATGTTTTCCAATGTAATTTTTTTTATGTTTTCATATGTAATTTTTTTAATGTCTAATTATTGCTATATTGATTGCTTGGCTTGATGTTTAGTCGGTCTCTTTTTTTAGGGTTAAAGCTTTCAGATTTGAGGATTTATAGATATTCTACTAGTAGATTTTATAAGTTCATTTAGTTTAGAGAGCTAAGCACATACTAGGGATATCTTTGTATTTTCCATACAATCTACTTGTTACTACTTCATTTAAGGAACTTTCTTTCCCTTTATCTTTCTATCTCTCTCACGTACACATATATCCGTTAAGGTTATTTTTGCCTCTTAAATGTTTTGATACTTTCCTATTTTTCACTCTCCTCAAGAGTTTGCAACTTGAGTATAGCATTTAAAAGAAGCAAATAGCCTTATTTAGTTAAATAAACTACTGAGAGAGTTAACAAACATTAGTCGATGTTTCTGCATTTCTTTAGTGTTTTGAGATATTATATAACAACTTACATGTACATGTTATAAATGGTTTAAGTTGTTGTTCTTTTTAGATTATATTGCTACTTGCTAGAAGTTATCTTATTCAGAAAGTAGAGTGTAATGTCATATGCTCACATTTGAGTGTAGGATTTTCAAAGTCTATTAATGGGCTTTTACTTATGTTGTATCTTTTTGCTTTTGTTGTTGGGGATGGTTGTTTGATTAATATGTATCTCATTTTAGAAGCTTTATTGTGTTATAACACCAAATCCTTCTTGTTACTTCCATTAAAAAAATATTTACATGCGTGCATAGCTGCTATTAGCATCTTGCTGATTTCTATACACATAAACACACTTGTTATTGTGACACTTTGTTGTGATTTTCTTAGAAGATGATAAAATCATCTTTTGCCTATAGTTTTGAGGATTGTTGCTGTCAATGTTGCTCTACAATCAACTTGTATAGTGTTTGGAAATACAAAGTCATTTTTTTTTGTAAATTATCTAGGAGCATGGAATTGTTTAATTGGCTTCTCTTTTTTCTTGGTTAATTTACAATGTTTTTCATGGGGAGGATTTTCTTTGCTTGTATTCAATTATGTTTTTTGTAAAATGTTGTTCATCATTTATAAAAGGAATTCATTGGTAGCATATTTAGGTTTGAGTTTTTAATTGTTTTAAGCAATTGGGTTAGGACTATTTCATAATTTTTGGAAAATAATGCATGCTTATACGTATAATTAGAATAAAATAAATCGATATGAATAAATTTGTGACTTAGACAACTTTGTTTATTTCTTTGGAAATGCATTATGTATAATAATATATTATTGAAAGACTTACACATTTATAGACAATATATTATTATTATCCTTAGTTTTGTGATGTGATATTGTTGGGCTAAGCATTTTAAGATTTTTAAAGGCAAAAACTTGTAAAAAATTGGCAGCTTTGTATGTTCTTTTTTATTTTCACGGAACTTGTTATTGAAAACTTTTGTTCATAGTTCTTTATGTAACTTGAGTATAATTATAAACATATTAATGCTCATTATTTGTCTATCGGTTGGAACTTTGCATGAAGATAGATTTATTAATTCTAAGCATACAGGTAAAATCTATAGAGAAGCAAAATAGTCAAGTATGTTTTATATCTTAATAACCCTCTTTAAGATAAAATTAATATATATTGAAGTGCTTTTCATGTAGGTTGTAATTTGTAGTTTTGAGAAGAAAGGGTGGAGAGTTATAGGAGTGTTTTGTTTACTTTATGTTTAAAATTGAAGTGCTCTTATGTGATATGTGATTTGTAGTTTGAAGATGAATTTATGGATGTCTATTGAAGTGTTTTTTCTACTTTGAATTTTAAATATGTGTATCACTTTTGCTTAAATGCTAAAAATTGAGTATATGAATGCTTTATTTTATTAATTCAGATGGATTGTCAAATTAACCCAACCTCATCAATGGATGTTCAAAACGAAGATTCTGGAAAAAATATCTCTTGCCCTCCTTATCCAATTCTTTAAAAACAAAGTAATAGATTAGGTTCTAAAAAAACTTCTACTATATGGGATCACTTTAAGCTAATATAGCGTAGAGATAAAACTAAGGCTACTTGTGTTTATTGTGGAAAAACTTATGCTTATGAATTTAAGATACATAGAACTAGTACTTTATGGGCTCATTTGAACAATCAATGTAAGGAGTATCTTTACAAACTTAAAAATTTGCAAAAGGGTTTTAGTTTTAAGTCTAGTAGAAGTCTAAGAGTGAAAAGTTTCAATGTAGGGGAAATTATAAGGGAGCTTGCTAAGATGATCATAGTGGATGAAATGCCTTTTAGAATTGTAAAAGGGAAGGGCTTTAGAAGTTACTCTAATGCCTTAGAACCTAGGTTTATGGTTCCATCTCCCATTATTATGGCTAGAGGTTGCTTAAAAATGTATTAGAGAAATCATCAAAGTTGAAAAGTGTCTTACAATCTCAACGTGTATGTCTTACATTAGATATTTTGACATCAATTCAAAACCTAAACTATATGTGTTTAACTGCCCATTGGATAGATAATCAATAGAGCTTACATAAAAGGATTTTGAACTTCTGTTTAGTTCCTAATCATGAGGGGGAGAACATTGGAAAGACTATTGAGAATTACTTCTTAGATTGGGGAATATACAACATTTTCACACTCACAGTTGATCATGCAAGTTCTAATGATGGCATTATTAGGTATTTGAAGAAAGAGACTAAAGAATGGAAATGTACCATTTTAGAACATGAGTTTTTACACGTGAGATCTTGTGCTCACATATTGAACCTTGTAGTGAAGGATGGTCTAAAAGAACTTAATGATTCTATTGTTAAAATTAGAAATGTTATATGGTATGTGAGGTCCTCTCTCGCCAAGTCCCAAACCTTTAAAATGTGTGTAGAGAAAGTTAAGATAGAAAACAAGGATCTTTTATGTCTTAACATAGAAACTAGGTGGAATTCAATTTACAAAATGCTTGAAGTGGTAGAAAAATATAAGAAGGCTTTTGCTAGGCTAGTTGAGGAGGATTCAAATTATGTTCTTTATTTTGAAAATCAAAGAACATAGGTCCTCTTAGTAGAGAAGATTGGGATAGTGCAAGAGTGTTTGTAAATTTTTTGAAACTCTTTTTTGCTATGACTTTGAGCTTTTTTGGTCCATTATATGTCACTTTAAATGCATTTTCCATGAGCTTATAGCATTGATAGATAATTTAAGTAGCTTGACGGGAAGTAGGGAAGGTCTCTTATACTCTATGGCTTCATAAATGAAGAAAAAGTTAGAAAAATATTGGAAAAATAGTACAAATCTAAATTTCTTATTGTTTGTTGCTATTGTCTTAGATCCTTGCTCTAAGTTGGCATATGTTAGATAATGTTGTAGCCAAGTTTATAATAAGTCAGAGGCTAAGGAGATAGGGGATAAAGTTGATGCGACATTAGTTAGGTTGTATGCCCATTACTGAGAAAGTGATTTAACAAGTTTTACTGGACTTGGTGCTGGTAATCTAAGTAGTCAACCTACTGATGATATGATTTTAGATGATTATGAAGAGGATTAGATAATAAGTTTTCAAAATAAGTACTCTAATCATAGAAACGAAAAGCAAAATTCAAAGAGCAACTCAGAGATTACAAGGTATTTAGCTGATGTTTGTGAAGAGATTCATGAAAATTTCGATGTTGTAAGTTGGTGGAAAATTAATGCCTCTAAGTATCCCATACTTTCTCAATTAGCTACCTAGCTATTTCGGTGTCAACAGTTGCACTAGAATCAACATTCAGTACTGCACGTAGAATTTTAGATTTTTTAGAAGTGCATTGTCAACTCTCATTGTAGAAGGTCTAATTTGCTGCCAAAATTGGTTAAAATCTTCTCTTATTGATTTTTGTGGAAACATATGAAGAAATTGAATCAGGTGATTTTTTTTAAGTTAAATGGCTTTTGTATTATAATTTTTGGTAGAACTAGATTTCTAATTTATTTTGCATTGTAGAATTCTTCTGATTGAGTGCACTTGCAATTCGAGAGTAATTGTTAGAAATGCAGTTTATTATTTCTATTTGGAAGTTGTTTATGCATTGATTGCTACCTATTTAATATGATTTGAGTTGCTTTGGTTTGGTTTGGAATTTTAATTTCATAATCATTTTTACTCTTCTCTATGACTTGTTTTATCTTTGATTCCACTCTAGTAGCCTTCTTTTTAGTTTGAATTCAAAGGTATTAGGCTTATCCTTTTAGTTTGAATTTAAAGTTACTAGGAAGTGAGATTTACCAATTTCTTGTCATTTTCATAATTGGCAATTATTTGTTTCTTTTTAGCTAATAACTTTATTTGTATGCAGCAAGCTACAGAGGTTTATCTAGGTTTTGCTAGTTTAATGCTTTAAAGAATTTTCTTTTTGGATGCATGAATATATAGTAATTGAAAATTTAGGATTACTACAATTGTGTTCTTAATTGGAACCCTTTGATTCTTATTAACATGATCAATTATTTATTCCATAGACCAAGGCACTAATTTCTTGTTAGTTTCAATTGAGACAATTGTGTTGTCATTAGCTTGTTCATTTTGATTATGTGATAGATTTTTTAACAAATAGATCAAGTGTTGAAATTTATTGATTTTATGATTAAGAAATTACCTATTATTTTTCAAATTTTTGAATTAATGTGATACATTACTATATCAGTAGGTTTTTTTTTTAATTTTTATAGTAATATAAATATAAATTCGGTATAAATATAAAAACATATATAATGGTGTGAATATATTTTAATAGAATTTTAATCATATGATTTCAATATTTCAAGTATAATTATTTTTCATTTATTTAATATTTAATATTTTATTTATTTTTGATAAGTAAAATAGAGATAGAAATGAAACATTGTTGGAATTAAAATCATAAAAATAAAAAAAATAGTTCAATTTATATTTAAATCATTCTAAACCATATTAAATTATTTTTAATCATAATGAATTTGGTTGATTTTTTACATTTAAACCGTCTTAAATTGTTATATTTCTCTTGGATAGGTTGTTTTAAATTTATTTCTAATTTTACCCAATCCAATCCAATTCATGAACACTGCTAAACTATCATTGATTTGAATTGATAGGCTCTAACGAGTTTGATTCAAAAATAACTTTTAAAGATGTATTTAATCATAATTTTTCAAAATTTTTTCTTTTTAAAAAATTTGGGTGTATTTAATTATTTTTTTTAATTGTTTTAAATGTTTGGAGGTTCTCAATCAAAACTTTTAATTTTTTTTAGAAAGATTGTAAAAGTTTTAAAGTATTCTATTACAATTTTTTAAAAATCCAAAAGGTTTATATATATTTAATCTTTACTTTACTTTTTAAGCATAATAATTTTTATAGATTTTTAAAGACTTTTAAATGGGTGTATTAAATTAAGACTTTGATAGATTTTTTTTAAATGATTTTTTATCATAAACTTTTAAAGATTTTGATAAATTTTTAAAAGTATAAATGGCTTTTAAAGATTTCAATAGAATTTCTAGAAGTATAAATCACTTTAAATTACTTTTATTAATTGATTTCATATACTTTGAATGAGTTTTACAAATTTTTTACTTTTATTACTCAAATTTATAAATATTTTATACTATCATTTTCTTGTCTGCTTGATTTTGGGTAGTTTAATTGAAGTTATATATTATACCTATTTGTATGTGGATCAAAAATCAAATTACACACAAAAATGAAGAGAAGGAAAACTATGAGGCTTTTTTTTTTTTACACAATTTACAAATTTAATTCAAGTTGATATGTTTGCATGACTTACCTTGCACTGTCTATGCAGCAATAATAATAATAATAATAAACCATAGCTTGCATTTGAAGTATTGATATGATTTATTAAATTTTTATTTTATGATTTTTAAAATTCAAAATACATATAAATTCAACATAATTAATAAAAATATTTAATCTTGAGAAAAAGTAAAAACTTTTGATTAGACTTCCATTTAGTAAAATAATTATAATATATGGAAATGATTTATCAATTGCTCTTTTATAAATTATTTCTAGAAGTTAAATGAACTAATAGGAATTTTTTAAATAATTTAATATATTTTTTTGCTAAATTCAAAGATTTTGAATTATAGTTACAATAGAACTCATATACAAATTAATTTAAAAAAAAAATTTCACATACATATACAAACAAAAAAGATTTTTACAGCGTGAAAATTTATATTTCAAAAGAATTGAGCATGAGGTTTGAATTTCTTGGTAAATTTTTTAATGATAATGATGGAGAAGATGAAATTAAATTTCATATTAATTACTATGTTGGAGTTAGTGTTCGTTTAGAGAGAATATTGCCTCTTAAATTAAAAATTAAGATTAAAATTTGATGAATTCTAATAATTCATTGAATCTATTATTTATGTTGGAAATTTGTAAAAGAAATATTTTAGAAATTAAAATTCTAAAAGAAGTATAAAACCCTCTCATCGAAATAAGAAAGCATAACTCATCTCGAAAAAGCAATTCAGGTGGGCAGGGAAGTAAACATTTTTTTACTTGGAGTTGATCACAAAGAAGAATTTTAAATCCTTAAGCACTAGTCTTTTTTTTCTTTTTATAAAAAGTCGGTGGGTGAAAGCTTGTGGATTGAATGGAAGACATTGTGAGGTTAAATATATATATTTTTAACTTAAAGTCTATTAAAATCTACAAAACTTATTATGCATAAAAAGTAAAGTCAAATTTGAATACATGTATACTTTTTGGGCTTCTAAAATGTTATTGTGGACACCAAATTTATTCGGAGTGTTCAAATTGCTTGATACAATCCAAATAATGATGAAACATTGTATTTAGTGATTGTACTTAATATTGTTCATTTTTTTATGAATGCTGCTCCAATTATTAACTCTTTGCAAGTGTTATCCCATGTTCAGCATGTTAAGATTATCGAAATAATTATATTATTATTATTATTATTATTATTATTTTCCTTCTAGTATATTATGTCATTTGAATATTGTTGTTAATAGATAATGAAGAGTTTAGTTAAAGATTTGATCTTGGACCAGTTCATGGCTCAATTCAAATTATTGAGTCTAAAAAAAAGGGATTACAAATAAGAAAAATAAATAATAATGATAAATGGAAGATTCAGAAATAAAATAAAAATCATATTGGATTTCGGTCCAAGCCCACTTTACATTATAGGCTTCCAAGAATTACATTTAGGCGGGCTAAACTAGAGCCCAAGATTGATGTACATAAATAATACAAAAATAAAAATTCTAGAAAGTAAGCTTTGGGTTGGGCTTGAAGCTCGAATGCAGTTTTTTTACATTGGGCCGACCTGACTGATGTCGAAAATGAAAAAAAGAAAGCTAAAATTTACATAAATGTCTGTTAGACTGCACCTAAGGCCTAAGCTCAATACAAAGGTGAAAGTTTATATAAATACTATTAGGCCTAAAGGCCCAAGTCCAATTATTACGAAACTAAATTAAGCCAAACCAATCAAGGCCCAAAACTAAAAAAAAATAATCCAGGCTACATAAATATTATTAGGACTCAAGCTTGAACCCATTTCATCTATGGATCAAGATTAAATCAGGCCAAATCAATTTGGGGCCATTATTGGGCCTTAGGCTGTAACGCTCGTAAAACCTGGCTTCATGAATAGTACTTTTCGTGTTATAATTAGGATTCTTAAGTAGTGGACCCCACTAAAGTGACCTAAATGGTAGTGATAGTCATAAAACTTCAAAGGGCAAAATAAGTCATAA
>CANXYI011522310.1:0-13895 GCA_948208565.1 Hura crepitans
ACTTTGCATTTGCAAAAGGTATGTTGTGCATAAAACACACTTGTAGAATATGAAGAAGAAATGGTTAAAAGGTTAGCACATTTGTAAAGTTACATATTTTTTGTCTATTTGGAAGGGAAGTGTACAATTAATGACAACTTTGGTATTGAAAAAGAGAAATTCTTGGTTTAGGGCTTACCGAAAATTGAGAAGTATTAAAAAGTGTAAAACGCCGTAAGTTTACCCCTAAAGTAGGCATAAGGATTACTCTCATTTGGGGATTTACTACTTGTTCAGCTTTCCCTGTAAAAGGGTTCTTTGACTGATTTTATAATTGATTATGTTAATGTATTATGTATATCAAGATCACACTAGCTGAATAAGAATGGGGCATAGTTACCTAACGCCCCTTGGTTGATTTTGTTTGAAAACTCACAAAATCCTAAGTTTTCGTTGACAATTTAAAAAAAAAAAAAAGAAAAAGAAAAACTTAATTTTTTAGGTCTTATATCAAATAAATTTATAAAACTAAAATTCAACTAAGTAAATATAATCAAATTAAATATTTCATGATTGAAACTTTACACACACATATATATATATATAACCTTCCAACAAAATACCTTATAAATAGTAGGAAAATGTGATATCTGTTAAAATATATAACTAATTATTGCTAATCTATATTCCTAAAAGCATTGATTTATATGAATTTAGAAAATGGGAAGGAAAAAAAAACAGAAATCATAATCTACTCATCTAAATCCTACCTCTAAGATATTATTGCACTCAATGATTTCAAAATAAAATAATACGAAAAAAGATAATGGCAGCAATAATTTAAAGTATATTGGCTTAGTGGGTTGCTGACATAATAATTAAAAAATTAAGCAAATTAATCAAATTTCTTTGACAAGTTAGGAAGCAACGAGACCCCGTGAGCATTAAATGGTATTTTTCTCACATCATGACATAATATGATTGGAATGATAAGAATTCAATTATATTTGATTATGATGATTAATTATTATTTGACAAAAAAAAAATTATGATGGATTATTGCATGAAGTTTGACACTTGTATATATAGTGAATTCAATAAACGAATATTGATTCGATACACTCGTACATTAAATATATTATAGTACTCTTTCTATATATATAATAATTTATAATTAATAGTTAAATTGTAAAGAATATCAACATATTTTATTACTCTTATTAAAATTTTATGAACAGTTTAAGTATTTCTTCTTTCATTAAAATTTCTAAAATGGATAGAATATATTTCAATTTTTTTGGTTAAATGTTACTCGTGTATTTTTCTTTCGGTTCTTATTTTTTAAAATGGAGCAATCTTGTCACTGTACTTTTTATAGAGTAAATTTACCTCTAAGCCTATTCTCTCGTTAATTACTTCGGTTTAATTTTTTTTTTTCCAAATAAACTTCCGTTTAATAAAATACTACTACATTGGTAATTAGTATTATGAGATTTTCATCTTTCAATCTACGTACGTGGATTACACCTGCTTAATACACAATGATTGAAAGATGAGAAATCAGTGGGTGTGACTATGATGGAAAATGAAAATTGATTAAGCTTCCTTTCACACGAGACATTATGCCTCAAGTGGGTCACGGAAAGGCTTCATGTTTTCAAAAGCCACTCAGTACCAAAGTATTCATTCATCTCCAATTGCCCCCATCCAACACCTGAAAGCATCCTATGCTTGATATTCGCCTTCTTTTAAAAAAAAATACTCACCTTAAACTCAATACTTTTCGATTTTTTATTATTAAATTCTTATATTTTGATTTTTAATATTAAATTTATATACTTTTATTTTTATTTGTATTAAGTTTTTTTTAATGACATAACGCATTAGATTTTTACTTTTTCATTTAATAAAAATTTAATGCAGGATGTAATAAAAAAAATGTTACTTCAATATGCGTACGTTTAGCTATGTATACACGTACGGTTTAACTTTTGATCCAACAGTCGGTATTGACGCGCACGAACCAAATTATGCCCTATAATAAAATTTTAATATAAAAAAATTAATGAAAATAAATATGAATTTAAAAAAAAAATCTAAACCTAGAGGTGTTGGAAAATACGTTTTGCCATGATTTCTTTCTTGAGAGGGCATTTGCTATTATTCTGGTTTTCTACCATTATTTTAGCCTCCCTATTCAAACATTTATCTGAAAATTCTTGAAATTAAATAAGTATTGATCGAATAATATTAGAATTAGATTTAAAAATTGTAAAACAAGTTAAATCCCTATGTGGCAATTCAAAAAAAAAAATATAAATATTAATTAATTCAATTCCTGAATATTTAAAAAAAAAAAAGTTATCGTTAAAATTAATGTTCTATGTCCAGCTACTCCAAATGATGTTAATGATTTATATGGCAGAATTAGGGTTAGGCATTAAGGACTTGAGATAAATTTAAATATTAATTTTATTATTCATATAGATTTAGATATAGGTCATTGATTCCTCGCTACTCAAATTTATTCATAAATTTTAATTATTATTTTATTAAAATAAATTTTATTTCTCAAACATTATATAAGGTTTATTATGTTATAAAAATATTGTATAATCACTATTACACATAATAAGAATCATATAATATATTTAATTTAATTAAATTTATTAGTTATGTTAAATATATTTCATTATATATATATATATATGTGTGTGTGTGTGTGTTAAATTTTATGTTTAAATAAATATTTACAATGGATTCAAATATTATTTTTAAATAATTGAAACATATTCGAGTAACACAAAGATACTTTCAATTGAATATGGAACAAATTCAGGTATAAACTCATAATTGATTTCAAATTCATATTATTACTAGTTAATAATTTATTCGTTGTCATCAAGGTAGATATTACAAAATGTTTATCTTTCAAAATCTAGTTAGTTTTGTTTCCAAAACTACATCAACAAGAAAATAATGGTGATTAAAAAGAAAAAAAAAAGTCCCATATATATTAAACTCAAAAGGGTATAATAAAGGTTTTTTTTTTTTTTTCTAATCTTTGGTGCAAAATGATATTTGATAGTGCCCATATTACTATATTCATTTAATGGGTCCAACAGACATTCGTTAAGATCAACTAATAAGAATATGAATGGACCATACAAGATTTTTTTAGGAACAAATTCTGATCATTGCACTTGAATTAACTAACTCAATACCTTAACACAAGTTAAGTGTGCTACCGAAATTATATAAAGGAGCAACCCCCATACAAATTCATCTCCTTACACACATCTCAAACTTTACGTGCTCTGTTATTTTCTCTCGAGTCTCTCACTAACTTAAGCATCAGAGATTCTCGAGAGTCCCAAGACAAGCTTTTTATTTCTTTGCAGATTTATCATGGTTTGAGATTCGACATTCGCTAGAATCGACTCTATTATTTGGTGCTTTCATTAAGAGTCCATGGCAAATGATGTAGGCTGGCGAGCATAATTAGATGCTGAGGCAAAATTTACTACCCGGCCTTGCCTAAGATCCAATAAACAAGGATGCACTAAGATTGGGGACTTTCGTTACTTTGGAAGCTTTACAACAACTTTTGCAAAACTTCAAAGAAGACATACATCCAGAGCTCATCAAAGAGCTAAGATCATAAAAGGAGGAAAAAGTAGCTTCTTAGCCAAAGAAAGGCAAAGAATGGCAATCCCGATATAAGTCCCACTTAAACTCCACTAGCAACGAGTCCAAAACAAAAAAGTCAAAAAGGCTCAAGAAGAAGGAGATGCGAAGCGACGAGGCAGACTAGAAAGGAACAAACCCGATTGACAATGAGGAAGAATTTAATGACTTCTTTGTCAAGGTAGTCAGAAAATTCAAACTGGGACACCTAAAAAAACTCGATTACGATGGGAACACAAACTCACCATTCGCATAGGAAATACAAGAACTTCCTTTTCCCCATTATTTCCCTGAGATAAAAATAAAGAAATACAAAGTTTGATCGAACTCGTAAAAGCATATTTCTGAACACAAGACCCTAACACACATGCAAACCTTTAATGATGCACTAGTTTGCTAAGCATTACCCTCTACATTGACGAGCAATGCTCTTGATTACTTACCTCTAGGATCATAAAATCTTTTAAAAAGTTGTTTGAGTTGTTTAAAACTATGTTTGTTATTCAAACAAGAGCAAAAATGATCATGACTGATTTGCAGGGTATTATATAGTAACATGCTGAAAGTCTTCGGGATTTCATAGAAAGATTTCAAAAAGTAACATTGAACATCGAAAATCTAAGCACTGAAGTCGATGGTCACTATGATTAACAATGTGAAGAATATATGGTTGTATAATTCGCTGATGATAGATAGATTGGCTGACTTCGTAGAATTGATAGATCAGGCTCCCTAAATACCACTTTGGTATGAACGTTGCCCTTGTTAGAAACCCTAGTTAGATGCCTCTCCATGTTGTCAGTCCAAGAAAAATCTTGATTAAGGTAGCATTTTTGCTGCTCTAACTTTAAAGTTAATTAGAAGTCTACCCAAGAAGCCTTAATCTCTTCAATTATTTCCATCTCTAAGGCCTTCAGAGAGCTCTATTGTGCTTGACAGTGAGAGATTGCTCATTAGATTTAAGATCAATGACCTGCTTTTAAAGCCTTGCTATCTCAGAATCCTTTGCTATGATCTTTGATCGGGCATCGTCGATATTGAGGCCAAGGATGTAATCTCTCACTGTTAAGAGATAAAAAAAAATGCATCAAAGATTTAAAAGATAATTTAGAATTAATACATAATTATAACTATATTTAACATTACCTAACTTTTATGTGATAACATTTGTTATTAACTATCATAAAATACTCTCCTTCCTCTCTATTAAAAAAAATTTAACATATAATAATTAAAATATTTGAACTATTAAAATTATATTATTTTTTAGGATATTAAAATTGTGCTATTATCTATTGTATCAAATGTCGTAACCTTTATAATATTAACATTTGTTATTAATTGTCATAAACTAATTAAAATTATGTGATAATATATTTCTTCTATTAAGCAAATAATTGAACAAGAAAGTAATAAGATTAAATTTACATTACTATGAAACCATAATAATTAAATATTATTATAATTTTCAAATAAAATTATTAGGTTATTAATTATATTAGTCCAAATTTATTTGACCAAAAAGTATAAAATAAAAAAATACTATGCATTCATATTAAAAGTATAATTGTCTAATTTTTCAATAATTATAAAATGGATAAAAAAATTATAACTCATACTATAGTGAGGTAATGATTTCCATATATAATTTCTCTAGTTTTAATAACTATTTGTAAGAAAAAATAAATATCAATAGAAATTTTATAAGAAATATGCTTGGAATAAGATAAATTTTACATTCAAGTAAGATATATATAATTTTGTCAAAAAAACAGTATTAATAAAATTACGTATATGAGTTATTCTTACATTGAATAGAGATTTTAAATTAATTGTTTTGACATTATATCTATTAAGTAACATAATAATATTTTTTTCTATCCATTAATTAAATAATTAAGAAATACATACATAAAATTCCCTCTCTTTTCTCTCAAAAAAATAATTGTCTCCTCTCTTCTTTCAAGTTTTTTGATCTTATTGTTTTTGTGCATCATTAGTCTCTTTGTTGACTAATGGTAGCCTTTGTTGGTTTTACATGAGTCAAGCATAGTGGAAAATTAAAAAAAAATTGTGCAAAATCAAGCAATGATAATAAGGATCTAAATAAATCAAAACAACATACAATTGAAAAATTAAGTAGCATTGAAATTTTTACTATTATCTATCAGCTTGCCTCATCGGCTTGTTGCAAACCACAATGATCCTCATCGAGGATACCTCTAAGGTATCCACGAAAGAATTGAAGTGAAGAACAATTGAATATTTGTAACGCTCGAAAATCCCAATTTTTTAAGTAGTATTTCCTAGGGCATGAATTGTATTTTTTGAGTAACCGAGTCATATTGAGGTGGCCAAAGGAGAGTACTAGTCATTGAACTATGATGGGCAAAATAATGATGAAAATGAAGTTATTTGCATTAGCCACTGAATCAATAAAATTTTTCACGTTAATATCTAGTGAATAATAATCTAAATTTATATTAGGCTGAAAAATGGTCGAGATGTGCCCGGATTAACTTGAAAATAGTATGACCTGAAGGTTAAAAATTCCAAACAGTTCAATAGTGAAAGAATTGGAATTTTCTTAAAGCTATTGATATTCAATAAGAATTTCTTAAATACGCAAGTGAATAGTTAACCTAGTTCCTATTAGAATTTGGGCTTAAGGTTTTAAGAGTCCCTTAATTGAGAGTTTTTAGAATTTTTGACACCAAAGGCAATATTTTTGGAGGCTTCTAATATAAAAACTACATTGTTGAAATTTCAAACGTAAATAGGATTAATCGGGGCCATTCGATCGCCACATGGTGCGATCATGGCCATCCACCATCTTAATATAAATAGTGGGAGATGTATGTGGATGTACATGATCAAAAGAACCCCATCTTCCCCTACATCCTCCCTTGGCCATTTCTCTCTCTTCCCTTTCTTTCTTTATTTATCTCTCATCCCTCCATCAAACCACACACTTTTTACATCAAACTTGCTCTACTTGATCTCTAAAAGTTGATTTTGGGCTTAATTTTGCGTAAGGAGGCCATTTAGGGGCAAAAAGAGAAAGTTGAAGTTTTAGGGCTTTAAAACCCTAAATCACACTGAACCCTAATTCAAGCTCCAGTCATTTTTCTAGGTAACTAGAGGTACTCTAAATCATGGTTCTAGTTTTATTTTTGAATTTAGGGGTGTATATATTTTTCTATGAACTATTCTAATTAATTGTGCATTATGAAATTTAGAGAACTTGAAAGAGGACAAGGGCAAAGGCAAAGAGAAGCTGTAGAATCATATCCGGGATGTCGAATAACCTCTTTGTAAGTGTATTTGATAAAATATGTGCTTGAATATGTAAATTGTGAAAATTCCATAATAGGTGTCATGTAGGGTTTGCATTTAGAATAACCTTAAATTGACTTTAGGGATATATTAGGGTTTAATGCGTGTTAATAGACTAATATGAATAAAAATTAGAGTGAAAATGAGTTAAATATGGAAGATGGAAAATTGTGCATGTTGTATGGAATTTAGGAACATAGATGGAATTTATGAATTGTTGTATAATAGAAGGAAATTATAGTGCAACGAGCTAGAATAAGTGAATGTATCATGTAACGGGAATGTGCATTGATGATTATATGAAATGATGTGAATGTGGCACATGAAGTGTGTATGTATGCATGGTGGCATATGTAGTGCATGTTATGTGTGACTTATGAATTGGTAATGGCACTTAACAATGCACATAAAGTTAATGGTTAACTTGAGAATTAAAGATGATAAATGGTTATGTATGTAATGGAAATGGTATCATGAGTAAAATGATGTGAAATAGCTATTTGAAGTGATAACGCTTGATAATAATGGATGAATGTGCATAATGAGATTCGTATAATGAAATCAGTAATATGATTCTGACATGACATTATTAAATAAATGTATGATTGGGACCTAGCATAATAATATGGCTATGAAGCATGTGAATAATGAAATTAAAAGTGGGAACAGAATAGCCCATATATGTTAAATAGCATGTTGGATAGGTTGACCAGTCAACTAGGAGATATAGCAGCTGCTAGGACACTTTTGATGTCATTGATATTGATATTTGATTATATAATACGGGTGTAGCTGTTGGGAGGTCTAACAAAACCACTACACGTATTCTTAAGTGAGTGCAGCCGCCAAGAGGTTCAGTAGGACCACCGCACCTATATAGTGGCTATATTGATAATATTGATTACAATGTCGGTGCAATCGCCAGGAGGTCTAACAAAACCACTACACATAATCTAAAGAGGGTGCGGCCATTGAGAGGTTGAATAGAACCACTGCACACTATACTGATGTGACATGTTGGTGTAGCAACCATAAGGTCTAAAATGTGAGCCACTGCACAACATAATCTTAATATCCAGTACTTTGATATATGTTTACTAGATATGGGCTAGAAAATAGAAATGATGAAAATGTGATCCATAAACATAAAGTAAATGGATAAATAATTACAAGTTAATGAAATAAGTTAATAAAAAATTAACATTACATTGACGTGATAAATAACTGGGTTAATGAATATACAACTTAATGATGGCATGTAAACGTAAAAGGAATTAATTATAATCACACATAGTAATCTAGGATAGATATGTGACATGAAATGAGTACACATAAGTTATAGTAATGTAACAACCTAAAATGACTAATGATAGCAACACGAATAAGGGAAAATGTATGAATATTAAGTGACATGTCCATTATTAAAGGCACACTTACGATGAATACACTTATGTATGTTTGCATATTTTATCAAATACACCACCAAGCTTTATGCTTAACACATCATGTTTTCCTGTGTATAGGTTATAGATAGATCCAACTTCGAGTTTAGCTTTAAGACAATAGTGCTATGTAGACAGCCTTCCATTTTGGTATATTTTTGTATATCTTTAATGTGATGTAAATAAAGTTAGTTGGCACTTATATGTGTATAAATAGGGTATGGGTCTAGCGTAATCATATATATATATGGTTCAACGAAGTACATTATTCATGTAAATCAAATAGACAAGTACTAGTGTTATATGATTAGTATATGATGTGTGCCCGATATACTATGATATTGAGACTACAATGTATGTTAAGACTATGATATGTGTTATGATTGTGATGTGACTGATGTCACTATGTGCTGGTTAATGATGTTAGAGGGCCAGAAAGACCCAGTTGGTTGAGTTTGAGCTTAGGAATATTATAGAAGTGCTATTTCTACAAGTTTATTTTGGGATAGGCTATCAAGCAACCATTATGCTACCAAATTTCAATTAAAATGTAGCCATAGTACCTTATGTATCTGTGAGAAAAATATTGGTTTAAATTACACAGGGGCCTAGGATGCTCATGATGTAGACATGCAAGACAAGGTTTGGAAAAAATAATAGTACATCTAAGTAAAATTAGTTAACGTGCCATCTGTTATACGGATTGGCAACAATTTGGGTAGGAGGTGTCATGATATGCCATCTCTCATTTGGATTTGGCTACTGAGTCAAGTGAGGGGTGTCACAATATCTAGGTGCTAGTAAGATATTCAAAGAGAGAAGAAAAAGAATAATAATAAGAAGAGAATCCAAAAATTCACAAGGAGAGCATACAAATTTTCTATATGTTTGGTGGTTGCCTATATTTTCTTATTTATCAAGGCTATTTTTACTAAAATAATTATTTTTATGTTAGATTTTAACTCTTAAAATCTGACCTAAATCTCATTCAAGGAGGCCTTTAAATTGGCCTTTTATTGTCAATTGTGCATGGCCCAGTCAAAGGGTCCATGTGCATAGAATTTTGAGGCCCTTTCTAGGCTTCCTTGTAAGGCTTTTCTGGGCCTCAATTTAAATTAGCCACAAGCTTGATTTATGGTCCTTTTAACCTTTAAAAGGCTCATTTAAAATCAAATTAAAATGTACCCTTGATTAGGCCTCTAATGCCCAAGTCCTTTTTAACACTTAAAAAGGTCAAACTAGGATCCAAGCCTAATTTCTCTTTTCTTCTTTATTTCTTCTCCTTTCAATGATATCTCATATCAATGAAATATCAAACACTTTCATAATCATTTCAATTCTTTAAGTGTGTGACCTTATGAGCTTTCAATACACGTTAGTAGTACATAGTGAATTAGAGTCTTAGTCTAACTGGGACTCTTATAGTTTAATCTCATTGAGCCCATAATTAATTCCCAATTAATAATTCACTTATGTACAAATCTTGAAAGGTGTTTAGCCACACATCAAGACTACCTAAGTGTTGAAAAGTTAAGTGATTTTACTTAATCTTTTCATATACTGTTACTGTGCAATTACTCTTTTCACCATACTTTATCTCATTTAGGTTTGAGTACGAATTTGTGTCAACTCAATACTTAATCAAGTATATCTAATCAAGCCCTAAACATGTTAATTCTAATATTTACATCTTTATTCCTAAAATGCCCTTGTGAATCTCATTCACACTTGCATTTAACCCTCGTAAGATATTCCTTAAATAAGCATATATTAGATTTGTGAGATAAATTCCCTATTATAATTCAAGGTGGTGAATCCTCTATTGATCACTCAACTACCTTCACATATCTCAGACCATACCCAACCTCCTAGCTATGTATATATCATGGTGAAGAAAAAGCACTGGTGTCAAAATATACCCTTTGATATTTAGGATAACTTTGGTGATATCAAGTTAGAAGATACTTACACTTACTGATATAATGAGATAACTTCACCGACATTAATTATGTATTCAAGTGAAGATCTCATGTTTGCTTCTCTAATGAACTTGTTTCTTAAACAAGCATCCACTTGTTAATTACAAGCATCCACATGTTAACTCTAAGCATCCACATGCTTATAGCTTATGAGAACCACTGTTTGACCAAGTTAAAGAGTATAAAATGTACTAATATATCCATATTAATAATGTCCCATCTTATTAATACTATGCTAAAGATAGTCTTGGTATTTTACATTGCATGCAATACAAATCTCATATCATGAACTCTTCATGATTTCCTCTGTACTGTGAAATATACCAAGGACTTTATTACAGAATTTAAGATCCATGTCAAACAAATGAATTGATCATAAGCACTTATGTAATAAAGAATGCCTTTTATTATAAGCGAACATTTAAATGTACACAAAATATCCCTATTACACATGTGCTCTAGGGCATATAACTAACAATCTCCCACTTATGCTAAAGCCCAATGTATCTAATACCCATATTATTTACATAAAGATTGAATTTGTTTTGAGTCAGTGCTTTAGTGAGAGGATTAACAATATTTTGATTTATGGGGACTCTCTCAATCTTTACATCCTGCCTACCAATTATCTCTCGGATTAGATGGTAGCTCTTGAGAACATGCATGGATCATTGATGAGACTATGGTTCCTTTGCCTATACGATGGCACAATTTTTATCACAATACAGAGGTATTGGGTCAATAATAAAAGGGACTAATCCTATGTTCCTTTGCCTATGCGATGGCACAATTTTTATCACAACAGAGGTATTAGGTTAACAATAAAAGGGACTAATCCTAGTTCAATAATGAACTTTTTGATCCATACTACTTTCTTAGTTGTATTGGATGCAATGTACTCTATTTTGATAGTTGAGTCTATAATTGTATCTTGTTTAGAACTCTTCCAACTAACTACACCTCCTACAAATAAGAAAACATAACCTGATTGGGATTTGCAATCATCTTTATCAGACTAAAAGCTAGCATCAGTATAATCGCTAACTCATAAATCCCCTTTTCCATATACCATGAGTATATCCTTAGTCCTACTCAAGTACTTAAGGATATTCTTGATAGCCACCCAACATTCCTCTCTATAATTGGATTGGAATCTGCTCATGACACTCAGAGCAAATGCTATATTAGGCTAAGTGTATAACATAACATATACGATGGATCTTATAACTGATGCATATGGGATCCTATTCATGCATTCCCTCTCCTATTGTGTCTATAGACACTTAGACTTAGAAAGGATTTTCTTATGAAGCACATGAATAAATCATCTCTTCGAGAGATCCATGCTAAACCTATTTAGCATTTTGTCTATATATATAGACTATAAAAGGCCTATCAACTTATTAGATCTATCTCTATGGATCTTTATAGCCAGTATATAGGTTGCTTCACTAAGGTCTTTTATAAAGAACTTATTTGATAATCAAATCTTGATTGATTGAAGGGTTGAGACATGATTTCCCATAAGCAATATGTCATCAACATATAACACTAAGAAAACCATTGCATTCCTACTAACCTTCTTGTAAAAACATGGCTCATTCCAATTTTGTGAGAAACTAAACTCTTTTATTGTCTCATCAAATTGAATGTTCTAATTCTTAGATGCTTACTTTAATCCATAGATGGATCTTTAAAGCTTATATATCCTACTACTATTAGTGGATATGAAAACCCCAAGTTGTGTTATATACACCTCCTCTGACATATTTCCATTAAGGGAAATTGTTTTCACATCCATTTGCCAAATTTCATAGTCATAATGAGTGGCAATAGCAAGCAAAATCCTAATGGATTTAAGCATGGCTACCAATAAAAAGGTTTCAAGTTAATTTCTTTCCTTTAATGACAACTTTTTTGCTACCAACCTTGCTTTATAGGTAACTACTTTACCTTTCATATCGATCTTCTTCTTAAAGATCCATTTTCACCCAATGGGTTTTATCCCTTTAGATTTATTAACTAAAGTCCATACTTGGTTGTCATATATGGAATCCATTTCAAATTGCATGGCCTTTAACCATAATTCTAATTTTAAACTCTTCAAAACCTCCTCATAGCTTGTAGGCTTATCTTCTTCCACCATATTAACATTACTATGCTTATTTATAAGAAATCCATATCTCTTAGGCTCATTATAAACTCTAGTAGAATGTCTAGGAGTTTGTGTTACAATAGGCTCTGCTATTACATGATTATCATATGTAATAGGCTTGGGATCAATCAGTTGATTTGCCTCTATTTGTGGGTCTCAAACTTCTTCAAGTTCGATTCTACTCCCACCATGTTGTTTTAAGAGAAACTCTTTCTCTAGGAAGATAGCATGCTTTAAAACAAACATCTTTTATTCTAAAGTGTTGGAGAAATAATATCCAAGAGACTTTCGTGGATACCCTATAAATAAGCACTTGTCTAATTTAGCTTCAAGCTTATTTAACACAATTCTTTTCACATAAACAGGTAACCCTATAATTTTAAGTGTGAAAGAATTGATTTCTTGTTGCACTATATCTCATATGGTGTAACATCAATCGACTTTGATGGAACTCTATTTAAAATGTAAATAGTAATTTCTGTGCATAACCCTAAAATGACTTGGGTAGAGTTGTAAGGCTCATCATGGATTGAATCATGTCCAATAGGGTTCAATTTCTCCTTTCAAATACACCATTACGTTGTGGTGTATATGAAGGAGTCCATTGAGATGATACGCCATTATCCCTCAGATAACTTTGAAATTCTTAACTTAAGTATTCTCCACCTTGATTTGATCAAAGTGTTTTAATACTTTTATCAAGCTGTTTCTTAACTTCATTTCTAAATTCTTTGAACTTTTCAAAGGCTTTATATTTGTACTTCATTAAGTACACATACCAATATCGTGAATAATAATCAATAAAGGTAATGAAGTAGAGAAACCTACCTTTTACACATTTAGTCATTAGGCCACATACATCTAAATGTATTAGATCCAAAAGACCACTAGCACGTTCACCTTTTCCACTAAAAGGTGTTTTTGTTGTCTTGCCCAATACACAAGATTCGCATGTTTCAATTGATTCATAATTAAATAAACCTAAGTCACTACACTTGTGTAACTTAGACGTGCACTTTTTGTTTATGTGGCCAAAGTGACAAAGCCACAAAAAAGATGGTTTCAAATTATCCACCTTTTATCTCTTGGTATTAATATTATAAAGTTCTTTTTTATTATTAAGAATATATATTTCATTAACAATTAATGTAAAACAATATAAAACATTATCTTTATAAACTAAGCAACCATTGCTCTTATTAATAGAAATATCAAAATCTTGTTCAATAAGATAAGAGATAATATTCTTATTCAAAAAAGGCACATAATAACAATATTAAGTTCTAATATAAGTTAAAAAGGCAAATGAAATGTTCT
>CANXYI011522331.1:0-16001 GCA_948208565.1 Hura crepitans
TGTCTCAAGTTTAACTCCTTTTGAGTAAGGAGATATTTCAAGCTCTTATGGTCTGTATAAATGTAACACTTCTCACCATACAGATAATGCCTCTAAATTTTCAAAGCAAACAAAATTGCAACTAACTATAAATTATGAGTAAGGAAATTCCTCTCATATGGCTTCAACTATCTCGAAGCATAAGCTGCCACTTTTTCTTCCTACATCAATACACATCCCAAGCCATTAAGGGAGGCATCACTATACACAACAAAGTCCTTACCCTTTTCAAATTGAATCAGGAAAGGAGCTTTTGTCAACATCTTTTTCAGCTTGTTAAAACTTTTTTGACATCTTACTTCCTACTCGAATTTCACATTGTTTCTAATCAATCTAGTTAGAGGTGCTACAATCATAGAAAATCCTTTCACAAATCTTTGTAGTACCAGCTAAACCTAAAAAACTGTATGTCTCCATCACATTTATTATGGGATCCCATTCTAACACTACTCTAACCTTGCTAGAATCTACTCTAATACCCTCTACTGATACTACATATCCTGTAAAAGCTACTTCATTGAGCCATAATTCACATTTACTTAACTTGACTTACAATTGCTTCTCCCTCAAATTCTGTAGCACAACCCTAAAATATTGCTCATGTTCTTCTCTAGTCTCAGAATACACTAAGATATCATCAATGAGTACAACCATAAATTGAACTAGGTAGGGTTGAAACACTCTATTCATTAAATCCATAAATGCTACTGGGCCATTAGTGAGCCCAAATGGCATCACTAAGAATTCATAATGCTCGTACTAAGTCTTAAAAGTAGTTTCAAGAACATCAGCTTCCTTTATTCATTATTGGTGGTATCCAAACCTTAAATCAATTTTTGAGAACACACCTGCGCCTTTCATCTGGTAAAAAAGATCATCTATCCTAGGTAAGTCATACTTTTTTTCATTGTCACTTTATTAAGCTATTTATAGTTAATACACAATTAAAGGGATCATCCTTCTTCTTCACAAATAGAATAAGTGCTCTGCAAGTGAAGTACTAGGTCGAATGAACCCTCTATCTAATAGATCTTGCAACTATACCTTCAGTTCTTTCAACTCAGCAAGTGCCATTCTATAGGGGGTACTAGACATAGAGTTATATTAAGATACACCTCAATCTCAAAATCAAGCTCCCTCTATGGAGTTAACCTTAACAACTCATTAGGAAACTCAAAAACTATAGGAATCTATTCAAGAATTGGGGTAGAAGTACAAGTATCAATGACATGTGCTAAGTAAGCTTTACACCATTTTTTTAATGAGTTTTCTTATTATAATAGCTGAGATAAGATTATCTAGAAGGTTTCTCTCACCAGCAACTATTACTGTTTGTCCCTTTACAGTGTAGAGGTTCATCTTCTTATGTTTACAATCCATTACAACCTAGTGTTTAGACAACTAATCCATTTCCAAAATCACATCAAACTTATAGAAAGGTAAGTCAATTAAATCCACGAGAAATAAACATTTTAAGATTACTAAGGGACACTGCCTATAGACCTTGTTCACATTGATGCTCTATCCTATAGGATTACTAACTTCAATGTCTATGTTCACATACTCATATTTTAGTCCTGTACCATATGCTTATGTGGTGCATACATAAGAATGTGTAGATCCTGGGTCTATCAAGGCTAAAATTGGAACATCAAATAAGTATAACATACTAGTAATGACATTTGTGGTGGCTACTTTTCTCTGGCCCTTATAGCATATTACCTCACTGGTGTATGGGCTTTTAATCCTATCCCCTAACTAGCACTAAGCTGATTACCTATTTAGTGATGCCTATTTTAGGTTTATTTTAGATCCTTCTTTTAATGCCAATTGCACTCATGGCCATGCTTTTCCATAAGCCCAAAGCCAAGCTTAAATAAGTATGTCAAATTTCCATACAAATGGCTTTTATGCCAAGTTACATAAACATCATAAGATAACCCATTTTAAGGTACTATTTCATGCATAAAACTAGTCCACTTACAAGTCCACTTTTCATGCCATTTTAAGCCAATTTTAAGTTTAATTTTGTAACCTTTTTCTATTCATGAAAAGTGTCCCATATTATATCCATTTCTTGCCATCCTAGTCATACACATTCACCTAGATCATGCCATATAAATAATGTCACATTCATGCCACAAATGTCATGCCATTACACGTATATATGCTAGTTAGGCCATACCTTTTTTTCTTGCATAACCTTAGAAAGCTCTCGGCCAATATCCTCAAATTTCCTTACACATGCTTTCAATTATATACAAGCATACATATACACATTTTAACACTGTATAAGCATGCCTACACATATGTTATGCCATTGCCATGCAAACTAGGCCTATACACACTTCGATCATGAGTTGGCCATATTACTCACACACACACACACAAGCTTTATTCACCAATCTCTTCACCTACACCTATCATGTCATTCTTAGAAAGCCATATACCATACCATATGCCAAAACACCTGTCATACACTTAGCCTATCCACCAAACAACCTCTTAGCCAAATGAAGGCACGCACTAAAACTCCTAATTTTCACTATATACACATACTTTTCATACATCATTCATGTCCTGTACCTTAAATATCATGCCAAATCACCTTATCAAGCTGTACACACACACTTACCCTTAAATTCACTTACCTCACTATCAAAAGGAGTTGAATGTTTCACTTTAAGCTTGAAAGCAATCGCCAACACCTCACTTCTTCTCTAGCGTCCATTCATGCCATCTCACCATAAAAAATCCACCAAAAATCTCACACACCTCCAAATCAAATTCCAAGTATATAGGTGTTCTTAGAATTATCAAATCCCTTAGGAATAAATTAAAAAGGGCTGAGATATTTACACATCAAAAGTTGCCCTTTTAGTCCCATTTGAATGTAAAGCTTACACTCATTGAATTTTCTTACAATCTAGGGACCTTTATGGCTTCCAAAACCTTCATAAATCTATTCTTAACATAATTAGAGGATTTTTAGTGGTAATAGGCAAGTGAAAAGCTTGCTCAAAGGAATAAAAATAGAGACTAGAAATTAAAAATGGCATTAAGACAATAAAGGGAGAAAAAAAGGAGAAGAAGTGGGGTGGTGGTTGGATATGGCCAAGTTTCCGCTTAGGTATCACCTTAGGCCTTACATAGTGGTTGAGGTGGCACAGGTGGGGCCCATATGCCACTCAAACAACTCAAAAAAAGCTCATTTTTTATAGAAACTTTGGGGAATTTTAAAACATCACTCAGACCTCAAAAAATCAATGCTTTTCTTTTAAAAATCCTCTATTAGTACCATTTAGAGGCTCATAAAATTTCACAGCCAAATTCTACCAATAGAACCATTAACTAACTCTCTCGATTTATGTGCAAAACTCTAAAATTAAAAAAAATTGCAAACGACCTCAAAATTCAAAAATTATTTCACCAACAGAGTCAGAGGAATTTTTAAGCTTTAGGGTATGGTGTTTTTAAGTCTTTTTAGGCATATCTCAATTCATTCTTAGCCTGACTTCATCTAAGCTTATGGCCCATTAGATTACAGCCTGAAATAATTTATTGATTCTACTAATTCTTTAAATTAAGTCAATTTCATCATTTTATAGCCCCTAAAAGTTTAATGACTACTACCCTTACCTTGAGCCTCATGAAGGTGACTTAACACTTCAAGAATACTTTTCAACCTCAATGGTATTATTCACATAGTCTCGACTTACAGACATTACATTTTAGCTTTGAGAAGCAATAAAAATGGTGTATGAAAGGTGATAGTGGCATCAGGAATAAAGAAAGAAGAAAGGAGGAAAATGGGTGGGTGGTGGGGTCACAGTGCCATATGGGCATCAAGGTGTAACCATAGGGTTTTTATAGTGCCTGAGGTCACATTAGTGGGGACACATGCCACCTAAGCATCATAAAATTACTCGATTTTGATAGAAACTTTGGGAAATTCTTAAAAACTACTCAGGTGTCCAAAAATCATTATGTTTGTTTTAAAAATCCTCAATTGGTCCAATTTAGAGGCTTGTGAAACTTCATGGCCAAATTCACTTGATAGGATAGTTAAACAACTGTCTCAGTTTTTACGAAAAACCTAAAATTCATGAAAAGTTGCAAACAACCTCGGAATTCAAAAATTCCTTCACCAATAGACCAAAGGGAATTTTTAACCTTGAGGGTATGGTATTTTTAGGTATGTCTAGGCACATCTTAGATCATTCCTAACCCAAATCCATCTGAGCCTATAGCCCACTAAATTATAACCTAAAATAGTTTATTAGTTCTGCTAAATCTTTAAATTAAGCCATTTTCATTATTTTCAAACCCCCTCAAAGTTTAATGACTAGTACACCCTACCTCAAGCCTCGTGAAGGTGACCCAGCACTCCGAGCACATTTTTTTAGCCTCAAAGGTACTATTTATAGAGCCTTGACTTACGGGCATTACATTATTGAATAAGAAGCATGCATCTATGGCATCAAAACCCTATTCCTTCTAGTGGCAAAAACATTTGACGTGTATGGTGATTCCACATTGGTAATACATTAAGTAAATGGTAATTAGGGGGTTAAAGACAAGAATCTTAGGAAGTATGTTAGAATAATCACAAACTTGTTAGAGGTATTTGATAGATGTACCTTTCATCATGTCTCAAGAGAATAGAATTAGGTATATAATGCCTAAGCAACCTTAATATTAGTAGCTAATCTCACTAAACATGATGTGTTTAAGCCGATATATATCTCTAAGCTAAGATATCCTACATACTTAGGCATAGTTAGCATAATAGAAGTGGAAATTAATAATAAGCTACCTTGGTATCATGACATTCAAACATACTTAGAGACTGAGGGGTATCCAAAACACATAATAGAAAAGGATAAGAAAGTATTCTAGAAATTATTAACTCAATTCATTTCCTTTCAAGGATTGTTATACAAAAGGCACTACAACATAGTCCAACTCTGATGTGTGGATGAAACAAAAGCCTAGAAGATTCTAACAGAAGTACATGAGTGTGTTTGTGGTCCATATATGAATAGGAGAAACCTAGCAAAAAAGATCATGAGACTGGGGTACTACTAGCTGACCATAGAAATGGGTTGTTACAGCTTTGTTAAAAAATTCCATAAGGGCCAAATATATGCTAATCTAAGTCACTTACCACAAATTGAACCTACCAATTTGTCTTCACCATAGCTATTTTTTGTATAAGGGATCAACATAAAAAGAGAAATAAGCCCATCTACAGTAAGAGGCCATATGTATGTAGTGGTGGCAATTGACTACTCTTCAAAATAGCTAAAAGCTATATCTTTTAATAAATTAAGGGCAAGACAGATGGCTAAATTTATTGAAAGAAACATCAACTATAGGTGTGTGTTACCACAATAAGTAATTTTAGAAAATAGAGTTGTAGATTTATTGTATTTTACTAGGGACGATAGAGATTAGTGTTTGGAGTCACCACCTAGCTCTACACTAGGACCACTGATCTTTTGCCTAGAAAGGGTTTGGAATTAGATCTTACTTATGAGCTAATAATATACCTTTCTTTATATTCTAACATTTATCAATCTTGTATCATGCGAGCAAGCATTTAATTAAAGCATTCATGTCACCTTTTAACTTAGAGAAATAAATTGTACAATTCAGAATATACAACAAGCATAAGTGTGTATTGGCATCCAAAAATTAGGTCATTTATTAGGGGTTGTTTAACATGATAATTACCTATCATTTCATTATAATTGGCAATAATTGCCTAACTCCCATCTCTACGAGATTGGCCTTCGTTGGAATAGATATTTCATTATGACTTTTATTAAAGAAAAGTTAAACCACTTTATTATGAAAACATCAATTAATTAGGTAAAAAACCATTTGATCTGAGGTTAGGCATTTTGGCATGTAAAACATCTTATTAAACTGCCCATTACAACCCAAAATAATTAAGAGAATAGAAATGTACAAAACCAAATAAACAAATAAAGGGTAAAATGTTTGGTCCGATCTCTTTATCAACAAGTCCATGTAGACTTATTATAGCTCTGGTCTATGTTCATGTGGACTATGACATATCATGTTTAATATGTCTTCTGGACCTTAAATCCAATAAGAATGGTCACTTTGCCATAACTCAAGGAGAAAGGTTAGTAAGACAAATAATTGTCCATGAGGACCTAATTACAATGTTAAATAGAATGATAACAACACATGCAATACAAATATGAATGGTCATGATACATGCTTAAAAGATGATTATCACTAAAAAAATAACAAGGTTATCATACAAAGGAATACATGGAAGAAAATACTGATATAAAGGCTAGGATTCAAAGTACATGCCTTTGTGGACAACCAAATAGGATAAGCATGCATAAGATACATATATTTATGTGAACTACAATCCTTGTGAAAGGAAGTCTATGTGGACTACATGTAAATTCTATAATATTATCAACATGTATAGTAAAGAATATAATAATAATACAATGTGATAACATCATACAAGTATGTCAATATGGTAAATAGAATATGTTAAAACATGGTATACAAAGTAAATAGAAAATTGTTATCGAACAATAGTTTGCACAGACGTTAAATTACACACTTATCCATATATTAAGTCTGTGCAGGCCTTGTCATCCCTAAAGGTAAGTTCATGCAATTAAGATGTCAATTACAAAATGATCACAATAGTTTAATAGGTCATTACATATAATTAAATAGCTTAAAATAACAACCTACCCCTATAATCAATTTAGGGATTACATAGAATCACCTTACATATGATCAACCATAAGAGATTATAGGTTCACAGTAGCAATATGAATGAATAGTAGGAGGCGTCAAATCTTACCTTGTGAATAAACTTCAAGCAATAATGCAAAGGGTTGGATTTTGGAAAGGATTATAATTTGGTATAGGCTAAAGGTCTAGTAGATTGATCTTACTTTAGAGTCCTCTCTTGGACTCTTAGAACTGTGGATTACTAGCCAACTAATTGCCTTTTTTTTCTTAGATCCTTTTTCTCTTTGCTTCTTATTCTCCTCATACCTAAAAGGGGTATTTATGGGTTTAAAGGGTTACTCTCCTACCTAGAAGAGGTAAAAACCTTCTAAGATTGGGAGATAGATTGTAAATAGAAAGCTTCTATTTGTAGAAGCCTTCTATCAATAAGTCCGTATGGACTCAGGTTATTTAATTTATGCAGACCTAGGTTATGGGTTCTCTCTAGAGGTTTAAAGGCCGTAGGCCTTATTTCAAGCTGAGTCTAATGTATTCCATATAGATATAGCCTTTTGCTTGTTCAAGTACACCTTAGGTGTTTGGGCTTAACTATTTTATGCTCAATCAATTTATGACTATATAGACATAGGCTTTTGCCTTATTTGTGTAAACCTTGGTTGTGGGCTCTACTATTCTAGGTTAAGTCTTTGTTAATTAGTGCAAACCTTATGGCATCAAGTTTTGATGGACTTATACCATGTCGATCCATGTGTACTAAGGTTCTAGGTTTTTGCCTTGTTGCTTAAACTTATCTCTAGTTATCATTATAGGCCTAAATTCTAGGTGTTTATAATTACCCCCACTTTGTTGTGTGCTATGAAATGCTAAATCAATAGTGCACATCAAAGTACTTAAAGACTTAGTAATGTACCTAATGTTTTGCTATTTCACCTCTTCATGATCCAACTTATTATTTCATGTATGCATATACAGGTTGTTATCTCATACCTTCACGATCAAACTTGTTGCATATTTTTATATCTTAGTATTTTCACCATTCAATGGCTTAGTGCTTGCATACTTTGGCAACTCGGCATTTGCACCTTTTGGTAACTTGTCATTTGTACCTCATAGTGGCTTTTGATGTCTACAACCTTTGGCAATTTTTGATATTTATACCCCTTAATGGCTTTTAATATTAGTAGTTTAGTGCATATATTGTTAATGACTGTGGAAGATGCATGTTCTCATATAGGAAAACATGTTGTCAATTTAGAGTAATACATGCCTTTTACATGTGATGAAAAAGATTAATGCATAGGCAAATGGATTAGTATATGTCTTCATGTGATGGATGATGTAGTTTGTTCATTCATTATGAACTTAGAAACTTATTAGTGATGCATGCTTTCATGCATAAGATATATATTGAAGAATTATGCATGATGCATGTCTTTCATATATAAAGGTTTTAATGAGGGATGATATCCAATGCATGTTTTCATACCAATAATTAATGAATGGAAAACTTAGAGATGAATCAATTGTGTTTTTATGTAAAGGAAAACATAGAGATAGATGATGTATATTTTTATGTACAAGAAAACATAGAGATAAAAGATGTAAAGGAAAACATGGAGATAAATGATGCGTGTTTTTCACACATAGGATGCTTGATGGAATGATGCATGTTTTTCATGCAACATAAAATATAGTGATAGGTGATACATGTTTTCATGCAAAGGAAACATAGAGATCAATGATACATATTTTTTATGCAAGGGAAGCATAAAGATACATGATGTGTGCTTTCATGTGAAGAAAATGTAAAGGTGAATGATGCGTGTTTTTCATAAGAAGAAAGATATGGTGATGAATAATACATGTTTTCATGCAAAGGAAAACATATAGATAAATACCGTATGTTTTCATGGAAATAAAAGGTGTTGATAGGAAGAATTATTGATACATAATGTCTGATGCATACTTGTACACATAAAAAGAAAACATTAATACATGGTGTCTGAAGATTGGTGACCTAATTTTCCATTGGATTTATGAGATGACTCTAGTGAATGAATGATTGCACTGTATCTAATTTTAGATGAATACACGTGGAAATATGAAGGTGGTGGATGAGATGACTCTAATTTATGAATGTGGTGATTGAGTGGATGAATGATATACACATTACTTCTTAATCTTTTCTAAATGAAGGAATGTGCTGATGTATGTGTATAAATAATACATTTTTAATGAATTAAGTGATGCATGTGAGGAATATGAATGAAAGGTGAAAGCATTTAAGATAGTTAATTGTATGATGAATATTACTTTTTCCTAGATGATTAAATGAATGAATGAATTATCTCTTATGATGGATGAATGATGAATACAAAGGTATATTGAATGATGAATACATCTTTACTTATGATGAATGAATATTATTCTTGTGATGGGTGCATGATGAAGGCAAATGTATGGACTAGCAGAATGGGTATTTTTTCTTCTAAAATGGATAAATGAATGAATGTGAGTAAATTAATTTTTTATGATGTATGTGTAACAATGTGTCTAAATACATGAATTAGTACATGTTTTGTTATTGGGATCATTCTCCTCTCAGACTTGTCATGGGAAAAAACTTAGGTTTTAGAAAAGTAAAGGTGTAAGGTGGTAGGCTACGCTGGGGTAATGTGAATGAGATGTCTCATTAAGAAACAGATCAAGCTAAAGTGATGGAAAGGGTAGGGAAGGTGTAAAGAAGTAGGTTGAATTGAGATGTCAAGAAAGGAAGTGGAATATTCCATGAAGGAAAAAAGGAGTAGGTTGAATGGAATGTGCCATAAAGATGGTGAGGCAAAATGTCAAGCATGTGTGGCTAAAGAATGAGTGATTAAAATGATTGAGCATGCAAATGTTTCTGATTACATAGTATTGTACCTTTGTTATTAGCTAGTTCAAAGATTTTCCAACTAAATATTCTCTCTACCTCTAATTTTTGCTTAAATTGCCCTTCGCGGGTTTTTGATCTAGCGAGGTATGCTCTAATTTTTGCTTAGGCCACTGTTTACGAGTTTTCAACATAGTGAGCTTCTTTTTCTTTTTCTCCCTTTTTTTATTTTTGAATTTAGCTTATTCGTATTTGGTTAAGGATTGGGATATGATTGTGCTATGTTAAGTCAATTGATTTTGCACTTGCACTATTAAAATGACTAGATATGTACTTTGGAAGACTATGAACTTGTAGTGATATGTTTTGAAGATCGTGTCATAGCAGGTTGATGGAACTGTCTAGATCAGTAAGTAGCTTTACATGAGTGCTAACCTTATGCCACCCAATGTTTTGAATCTTTGTGCTTTCAATCTTTTCGAGTATTGCATTGATGATATCCTTGTTATTAGTTAGTTCGAAGATTTTCTGACTAAATATTTTCTCTTAATTTCACAAACTTTTGCCTATGCTCATGCTCTTTATTGATTAGCCTAGTGGCAATTAAAAAAACCAATTTTTTTAATTAAGGCAACCATGGTTGAAAAGAGAATGATAAATTATTTTAAGGCTTAAGATGAGGTTTTGGAGTTTAGAGCCTTCTAACCGTTGGATTTTTGCGAGTAAGAATTGAAAAATATGTGTTTTTTTTTAGAATGGTTCCCACTAACTTTTAAACTTTGAGGAACATGATTAGAAAAAGAATTTGACACTTTAATCTTTGGAGCCTATTGAATTTAGACCATTTTTAAGATTAAAAGAAAGAATTTATTTAGGTTTAGTTACCCCCAACTTATTATTTTCTATTTATATCACATCTCACATTCAAGGATATTTCTCTTACCTTACAAGGAAAGATCAAGTTTTAAGCTTCATAATTATGTGTAGTAGTAGTGAGCCATCATTAATTATTTATGACACTTGTGGATTTAGCTAATCATTTTTGTTTTTTTAATTAATTTTTAAATTCTCTTAGCTTACTTTCAAGAGTACCATGATGTGCAAATAAAGAGATGAACAAAGATGCTCATGAAAAGCCAAAACGATGTTTTATTAAACTTTAATTGCTCTAACATAGAGGAAAGAAACAACTAGAAATGAAAATAAAGACTATCTATCCTATCTTCACTAGATCCTTCCATATCCTTAATTGTCATGATCTTGCAATTGGTCAACACTTAGCCTATGGGGTGGCAAACCAAATGTTAGAGGGAACCTTGCTTTTCAGAGATTTGAGGGATTAAAATGAGCTATAGTGATGGATGATCTTTAGGATTACGTATTAGAGCATGGTCTATAAGGTCTTGGATGGCTCGATGAAAGGCTTTACAGTTGTCAGTCAAGTGACTAGTCTTTAGGTGATAAGTATAATATAAGTCATGGCATTGATTATGTAAAAGTGGTGAGCACTGATGTTCAGGTATTAAGGGTCGAAGGAGGTTCCCTTCTTTCAATTCCTTAGGCATTGTGGACAAAGACATATTTTAATGGGAGAATCAATGGGAAATCCTTCTCTACTTAATTGCTTAGTTATCTCTTACTGCCATGTTTAAATTCATACTTGTTAGGTTCCTTAGAGTACCTTATTGTTAGGCTTCTCAAAACTTTTCTTCTACGAATGCAATTATCCTTTGTTCTAGTACTGATATTGCCTTGTTCATCATGCCTTCAGTCACAAATTGACTTTCACCTTTCATTTCGAGTTTGGTTGCCATTTTTTATGGTGAAGAGTGTTGAAGGAAGGAGAGGGTTAAGTCTTTTCCTTTAAAGAGCCTAAGCAAAGGATGATCCTTATAGTTTGCATGATACATGGTTAATGTGATATGATACATGTTTCAAGCATTTTTGATACTATGTTAAGCTTAACTTGCATGGATGATTATAAGATTAAAGGTTAGTGATGCATGTAGATGATGAGCTTAGACATAATGTGACTACAAATGCATATGGATATGTGATGCATACATGTCACCCCTATACTAGGTAAGATGGTACGAGGTGAATTATAGTATGCCAAGTGTATGCATGGGATGTAACTTTTATGATTCAAATGCATGTGACACTTATATTAGATGAGGTGATGATAGGTGGATGGTAATTTATGTTTCCATTAATGTGCATGATTAAGCTTAAGTAATATGCCTATATTCATGAAGTCATAGTGTTTAGTAGATGTATGTATTATGAATGTGTGTGCATGTTGTGACTTTTATGATGCCAATATTATATTGTGTATAATTTCTAGTGATGCTTAATGTTATGCATGATTCTTAGTGATTCCTATTAATAATTGATCCATCTTTCAGAAAGGAGCTGAAGTTGATGTGATCTAAGATTTTCACCTTTCTAGATTATGATCAAAATATATTTATACAAATGACTAAAACTAAATTCATTGTTATATCTCATTAAAGGAAAAATAATTGAAAAGATTTCAAAAGCTCATAACTAAACTAAACTAAAAAGAAAAGGGGAAGGGGAGCTTAAAGCTTTTAGATTAGTTATATGCTTAGTGTTAATGAGATTTTGAATGGCATAAAGAAGGTTCTTGCAATCATTTAAAGATACTGCATCTTGTGATGATAGGCACAATATAAATCAATCCTATGCTTAGTTGAAAATGGCCCTATCGAAGGTTAGTATTGTAAGGGTTTAAGCTTCCCTTCTTTTATGAGCATGTTTAGGCACCAAGACATAGGTCTACCCAATTTGGAGAAGCATCAAGTGTTGACCATGTTGACATCAGTAGTTTGGCTAGAGCTATTATTGCCATCATTACTTTTAGCATCTTTATTATTTTTGAATCCTTTATTCTGAAAGGCTATTTCTACATTAATGGTTATGTCCTTAAGCCATTCCCATGTGGTAATGTCTTTAGCAAAGAGTCTAACTTTCATGTAATTATTAGCAATCTTTATGAACATTTTGATCTGGTTGATGTCTTCGATTTTGTTTCTCATTTTTAGTACTTTGGCCCTTTATCATTCTAAATATTGTAAAAAGGGTTCTTTGGGTTTTTCATGCACCAATTCCAAGTCTTTGATGGTTGCATTATTTATGTATTGGTTGTTGAATGCATGGGCCAACTCTTCCAAATTCACTTTGATCTTTTTTTCTAAGTTGTGGTACCAATCAAGGGCTTGCCTAATTAAAGACATACTAAACATGCTTACCATTTATGCTTCTAATAGATTAGTCGACCTCATAGCTACTACATACTACTTTAAATGATTCCTCAAGTCAGAAGTGCCACTGAACTTACTAAAATTCAACATCCTAAAATTTTTGGGGTATGGCATAATCAGGTTTCAAGCTAATGTCTTTCAGGTTGATAACTTTGCCTCTAGTCACTAAGTAACTCATGGCTTCTAGCTTTTCGTTAAGTTATTTGATAAGATCCTTCTTATCATGCTTAGGTGGTGGAACTCTATTATAAGTGGGCTTATCAAGTGATATTTCTTCTTTAGAAACTTAGTCATTAGTTTTCTTGTTCTTGCTACTATCAACAATAAAAGATTAGCATTTATCTTGCTAGGCATACATACTTGGCAATGCATTAGTCATGGCACCCATCATCTTTTTCTCTATATCTTAAAGGATTTCATTTAGCATGGTCTTCATTACTATTTCATCTGCAAGCATGATCGTGCCTTTTGTTAGATGGAAGATGGATCAATAGTGGTTGCAAAATAAAGGGGTAGTTATGATGCATGAATTGTCAAAGATATTGTATGATATGTAACGTGTGCCTTATGCATGAATGATGTAAATGTGATGCATGGTATATGATAGTTATTACATGAATGAGATCATGAGATACATGAGTAAGAAGTTGACAAACCTTTACAAAATGGCAGTTTTTGATGCATGGTTAGTGTGTCATGTGCTAGCACAGAGTGTACTTGAGTTTACATGATGTGTGTTTATAATACATGAGTACTAGGATAGTAAAGTAAAAGTTTATGAGATACAAAAAAAGATACAAAGTTTATGTCATGTAGTAGGTACAATATAATGTTATACATGTGTATAAATCAAATGATACGTGTTAAGTGTATAAGGATAAACTCAAGCAGTAAGCCTTCTAACCTTATTACTCTTATACACATGGCCTTAGCAAGTCTCCCTAGGTAGGCTAACTTAAGCATCATTGGGGGATGCATAGGTTTGATTGTGGGTCGAATTAGGCTTAATGACCTCTCAAATTGAAAGCAAATGCATGGATTATGGCCTATGACATTTAGGCCTTATTTAAGGTGAAATTAGGCTGGGCCTATTCCAGATAAAAGGAACAATGGGCTTAGCCCCACTTCAAATAAGGTTAAATGTAATAGGCCCACATAGTAAACATAATGCAATCACAAAACTTTTAAGGTCATACAACCTAGTGGAAGTTATTAAGCTTTCCTATATAGGCTCCGTAGTTTGGTATGAAAGGGCTTTATGGTTCTCCACAATGGGGTCCCTCTTAACGGGTCTTTCCAATCAAGGATAATAGTGACCGATTAGTTCACCATTTCATATACCTGAAGGCACGAGACTTGTGAGTGATGTATATGCTAGCAATCTCCCATTCTTGAATGAAAAATGGGTTCATGGTTTGTAACACCATCCAAGGTAAAAAAGGGACATAGTTTGTATAGAATAAAATGCATGGGACTAATAAAAATTAAAATATTAGAAGTTATATTATTTGGGCACTTTTGGATTCAATTCTCAAATTATATTAGAGTTGCCACTATAGAATTTATTGTATTTTACTAGGGATGAAAGCAGTTAGTGTTTGGAGATGCCACATGGCTCTTTACCATGGCCACTGAACTTTTACATAGAAAGGGTTCAAATTTAGATCTTATTTATACCCTAATAATATGCCATCCTTTATATTCTAACATTTATCAATCTCGTATCATGTGAGAAAACATTTAATTAAAGCATTCATGTCACTTTTTCAATTGGAAAAATTAATTACAGCATTCAAAATATACAATAAGCATAAGTGTGTATTGACATTTAGAAATCAAGTTATTTATTAGTGTTTGTTTGACTTAAAAATTACCCATAATTCCATAGGAATTGGTAATAATTGCCTAACTCCCATCTCTAAGAGATTGGCCTTTGTTAAAATACGAGTTTCATTGTGACTTTTGTTAAAGAAAACTTGAACCACTTTATTAAAAAAATTAGTTAATTAGGTAGAAACTATTTGATGTGGGGTTAGGCATTTTGGCATGTAAAACATGTTATTAAACTGCCTATTATAATCCAAATTATTGAAAAGAATAGAAAGGTACAAAACTAATAAACAAATATATGGTAAGATGTTTTGTCTTATCTATGTATCGTTAAGATTGTGAAGACTCATTACAACTCTGATCTATGTCCATGCGGACTATGACATATCATCGTCAATATGTGTTAGTTGTATGCCCTAGAGCACATGTGTAATAGGAATAATTTCATGTAAAATCAAACAATTATTCATTAATAAAATGGCCTTCTTTATTACTTAGTGTTTATGTTATGACATTTGCTTAATAATAATCTTAAACTATGTAATAAAGTTTATGGTATAAAATCATAGTACAATGGAAATTATGAAGAGTTCAAGATGTGAAATTCCTATTATATGTAAATGTGATAATACTTAAATTATCCCTAGTCATAGTATTAACAAGATTAGACATTTTTAATATGGATAGACTAGCATATGTTATACTTTATGACTAGGTCAAGCAGTAGTTCTCACAAGCTATAAGTATGGCAATGCTTAGAGATAACATGTGGATGCCTATTTGAGAAATAAGTATATTAAAGACCTATCATGAGATCTTCACATGGATAGATAATCTATGTTAGTGAAAAAATCTCATCATATCAGTGGTGCAAGTATCCTTGGACTTAAGATCATTAAGGTATCTTGAGTATCAAATGCTATACTTTAACTTTGGAGCTTTTACTTCACCATGAGGTATACATAGCTAAGAGGTTAGGTATAACATGAGCTACTTGAAAGTATTTAAGTGATCAATAAAGAATTCACCACCCCGATTATAGTGGGGAATTTATCTCACAGTTTTAATAGAATGTCTTTATTCAGAAATCTCTAACCAAAGTAAAATGCAAAGTGAATTAGATTCACAAGGGCATTTTAGGAATAAAGATATAAATATTAGAATTAACATATTTAGAGCTTAATTAGATATAATTAATTAAGCATTGAGTTAACATAAGT
>CANXYI011522349.1:0-12167 GCA_948208565.1 Hura crepitans
TAACTTGTGATATAATATAAATTAAGTCATTCCATTTAACTTATAAATGGATGATAAAAGAAATGCCAAAAAACTAAACCATCATGTACGTAACGACTCAAAAATTCTAACTCTCGTGAATAGTACTTCCTGAGATGAATAGTGCTTTTCGAAACTCGAGTAGCACAAAATACACTGACGAGTAGTATTAATTATGAGAGAATTTTGGGTAAAGTTTGAAGCCAATTCAAAGTCGTTTGGATGGTTAAAAATGCTAAATAAGATTTTACAGCAGTTTCTTATAAATAGTGACAGGCAAAGCTGAACCAAAAATAAAATAAAAAGTTCCTCAAAATAATATGAAAATATTATGACCTGATACTCAAATATTCCGAATAGTCTATGGGCTTTGGAATCGAAAATTTTTGAGATCAGGAAGTATTTTTATCGAATTTTTGAGATATAAAATGCATTAATTTTTTTTGGGTTATTGTCATAGTTTGGGCTCAAATAAATGGTTGTAAAATAATTTCAATGGTAAAATAGGGTTTATATAGGCTAAATAAGTGAAAATAATAAAGAAACGATGATAAAATAAGTGTATAGATGAAATGTACACTTGACCAAATATTATGTGTAAAAAGGGTAAAATGGTAATTTTTTACAATATGGTTAAAATGTGTATAATTAAGTCATATTTGGATAATTAATGATGTTTGATGGAAAAGAATGCAATATCTTGGAAATGTGGTACATTGTATGTGTGTTGTGTGTATGCATTTTTGTTTATACATGTATAAGGTTGTATACGAGATGTAATGAAACATAAATTGCATTATATGTATAATTGTGATGCCATCATGATTATGGAACATGAGCCATCAAATGAAAAACATTTATAGATCATATTGGTATCAATGAGGTAAAGAAAGATATGACTATGATCACGTGTTATTTAAGAAAGGGTCATCTAATGTAAAAGCATATAAAGTTATGTGTCAAAAGCCTATATCTATTAGACAAACTACTAGAGAGGTTGATTGGTCAACTAGTGAGTTAGCAACTGCTAGATATTTGGTATTATTTTCATACAAGTGCAATTGCCATTAGGTCTATTTAAGCTACCACATATACATATAATGTTTGTTGTTATAATCCATTCTATATTGATTTATCTTGATGAATTCATGTGGGTGTAATAGCCGATTGGTCCAATAGAGCCACTGCACATAATTTCATTTGGGTGCAGTCGTAGAGAGGTTTAAAGGATCACTACACATTTATGATAACCTATTATGTGGTGCAGTAACTGTTAACCCCAAAATGTGGGCCATTGTATATCGTAATCCTAGTGTCTAGTACTGGGATTCGTGTTTGTTAGATATGGGCTAGTTAGTTAACTAAGTTATGGAAATTTAATATGTACTATGAAATTAACAAAAGTCTTCATAAATGTGAAATAAGAATGTATATGATACGATTAGAGTCAGGTAGTGTGACAAATGTATACAGGTAAATAGTGTGCATAACAATATGTGTGCACTTGTTGTGTTATGATAGCATGGCATTACATTCTTAATGTGAATTTAAGCGCATACATGATTAAACATATTTTATTGAAAACACCACTAAGCTTAATGCTTATAGCATCATATATTTTATTGAAAACACCACTAAGCTTAATGCTTAATGCTTATAGCTTCAGCTAGCCTCAATAGTAGCATTGCAATGCATTGGAGTTATTCTTAAGTGTTTTGCTATATTTTAGTTTTAGAGTGTGATGTAATATTATAAGTGGTAAGTACTAACATGTAAACATAATAGGACTAGAATACTTAGATATTTATTAAGCAAAATGGTATGTTATGATGTGAACCTATATTATACTAGTTTTGTTTTTATATCTTACATGTGCATGGATGATATTACATGTTGTGATATGACTACTTAGGATGTTGAGATGAGATGAGGACCAGAAGGGTCTAGGTTGTTGGTTGATAATTATCATGATATGGAAGCATTGCTTTCTATGGGTTTTATTCGGGATATGTCATAATCCATCCGTTATGCTACAAAAATTTTATTGTAATAAGTCTATTATAATTGTATGTATAATTTTCATATAAAAGGGTTATAAGAAGATAATGGTAAAATTAATAAAAGTTAGTTTTTGTGTCATCACTTATTCAGATTGGTAACAACTTGGGTAAGAGTTGTAACAATGTGGCATCCCTCATTCAGATCTGGCTACTGGGTCAAGGGAGAGGTGTTACATACAGTAGTATCAGAGCTTCAGTTTAAGCATTTCTAGGTGCATTAGATTACATAATAGTGCCATAGAGTTGATATGTATGTACATCACACGATGCTTCACTACTTAAGGCAAATGTTTATTTCTTGATATATATTAAAAATGAGTGACTTGGGTTGCCAAATAATGAAGAAGATGAGGTAAAAAGTCATGCCCCAACAATAGTTTGGCATGTGAAGAAGCTTTAATGCCTAGTGATGTAGCACAATCTGCACCTACGCAGCTAGCACAAGCACCATCACCATGGATGCCATAGATTGTAGACCTATTGAGGTAGACAATTACAACAATTGTTCCATAACAACAACCAGTGCCTTAACCACTAATACAATAGCAACAACCATCACATGCACTTCAAAAAAAACATATCTAGAATTGAAAGAGTAGATATAGATGATGCTGCAAAGGCAGATTACTAGTTGGAAAGGATTTTAGAGCAACTGAAATGTACTCCGATAGAGTGTCTAATTTATGCCATATTGCTATTATAGGCAGAGGCCTTCCTTTGGTCAAAAATAGTTATGGAACATAAAGCTAGAATAGTTATAACTTAGGAGTTTTTCTTATAGGAGTTTAAAAAGAGATACATCACGGAGAAATATGTAGGAAAAAAAGACAAGAATTCCTTGATGAGAAACATAAAGGATGATTAGTTCTAGAATATGAGAAGGAGTTCTCTAGATTTAGCATATAGGCAAGGGAGATAATTCGCACTAAGGAAGGTAGATGCAGGAGGTTCAAAAAGTGCCCTAACATAGAGATCAGACTACAGATGGCAATGAATAAGATTAATAACTTTGCCATATTGTCACTGCAGCACATGCTATAGAGCATATACTAAAAGAGCAAAGGACAAATTTGCAAAAAAAGAGATATTTAACTATATGATAAACTAGTGCAGCCCTAGAAATGGGCAAGAGGTGGAGGGAAGATCTAGTTACTCAATTATCACATATGATAGCTCAAACTTAGAGATCTATGCAGATAGGGCAATTTAGACCACATCAGTAGAGACTAGCTTCCAGTACACTAGTTTCCACAAGCAAGAGCATATTTCTTTCTTGTCTGAGGTGTGAAAGAAGTCATGAAAGAGTTTTCTAAAGAACTATTCTAGGTGCATGTTATAGATATGGATCCATAGGCATTATCGAAAAGATTTCCAAAAGAAGACAGATAAGTCCACACAACTTTAAGCTTCATCTGTAGCCCTAGTTAAAAGCTAAAAGGATAATAGGGGAGATAAATCTAGTGGGAGTTAGGGGCTTAGACCAAAGATAAGTTAGAGGATAGAGGCTTGGGCTTTAACATGATAATATGCTATCAAGGCTCGAGAGGATATAGATTCTCCTAATGTTATTGGTAGTACATTTTATTTCTTGGCTTTACCTATTTTTGCATTAATTGATCTGTGCTTCACACATTCATATGTATGTACTACACTGGCAAGATAGAGAGGGTTACAATCAAAATCTCTAAACATAGAAATCATGGTCAGTAATCTAATAGGACAATATGTGATTATTGATAAAATACAAAAGAATTATTTATTAGTTATCTAAGGATAGACTTTTCCTATGAATCTTAGTGAATTGCCTTTCAATGAATTTAATGTTATTTTGGGTATGGATTGGTTGTTTAGACATCATGTTATGCTGGATTGTAGATTGAAAGGACTTACCCTTCAGATAGTAGATAGAGATGAAATCATAGTTGTTAGTGAAAGAAATGAATTTTTGTCTAATGTTACTTTCATACTGATAGCAAAATGCATGATTAAAAAAGGTTGCTAAACATATATTAGCACATATGCTTAATGTAAAAAAGGTAAAACCTAATATTATTCAGACACTAGTAGTATTAGAGTTTTCTAATGTCTTTCCAAATGAGTTGCTAACATTACCACTTGTGCGTAAACTTGAATTTTTGATTGAAGTATATCCAAGCATAACCTTAGTTTCAATAGCCGCTTATAGAATGGCTCTTATAGAATTAAAAGAATTGAAGGTGCAGTTACTAGAGCCATTTGATAAAGGGTTTATTAGACCTAATATTCAGCATAAATAGTGTTAGCGCTATTTGTAAAAAAGAAAGATGGTTCCCTGAGACTTTATGGTGACTACAGGTAGTTGAATAAAGTGATAATCAAGAATAAATACCCATTATCCAGGATCGATGATTTGTTTGATCAACTCAGCGGATAATGTGCATTTTCAAAGATTTACTTAAAATCTGGGTACTATTAACCTTAGATAAAGGAGTCTAATATGCGTAAAATAAGTTTTCACACTCGATATAAGAATTATGAGTTTTTAGTCATGCTTTTTAGCCTAATTAATGCTCTAGCCGCATTTTATGGATTTGATGAATTGGATAATTGAACCATATTTAGACCAATTTGTTGTTTTCTCATTAATGATATTTAGGTGTACTCTAAGACCAGTCATGAATAGCATCTCATACTAGTATTGTAGACTTTGAGAAGAAAAAACTTTATGCTAAACTAAGCAAGTGTGAGCCTTCATTGGAATATGTAGCATTTTTTTGAATATATTGCTTCAGTTGAAGGAATCAAGGTAGATCTAAGTATGATTAAGGAATTATTGAAATAGAATCCTTCAAGAAATGGAATAGAGAGTAGGAGTTTTGTGATAGCCCTCACTCAACTCAATAGGCATATTCAAATAAGAGATGGCACATTGTATTACCTCCTACCTGAATTATTTCTAGCTCAGATAAAAGATGGCACATTAACTAGTTCTCTTGTCTTTCTTCTATTAAGCCTATGACATGCTTATATCATGAGCATCTAGGGCCTATGTGTAGCTTTAATCTAATTATGATGGACATGAATGCATAAGAGCCTATTGTGTCATTTTAATGAAAATCTAGCAGCATAACAGCTATCTAGTAATATATCCTGAAATAAACATGTGAAAATAACACTTCTATAAAGTTCCCAAACTAAAACTCAGTATTTTGGGTTCTTCTGACCCTTCCCCATCATCAGACAACACACAACATTATTAGTCACATCTCAATTACAATAAGTATCATAATCTCATCATCATTCTATAATAAACATACATCATGTTAGAATTATACATTATAAACACATGTTTGTATAGTTTACATACACAAGTTATACATATGTAAGCATACCACTAAACTGGACCCATACCCTACATATATAGATATGAGTGCTGCTACCATATTTACATCACACAAAAGCTAGATTAAAAATATACCAGTTGGAAGGCTGTCTCGACTACACTACTATCACTTGAGGCTTGATCTGATGTTAGAACTATCTATGACCTACGCATCGAGAAAACACGATGTGCTAAGTAATATTCTTAGTGGTGTATTCGATAAAATGTGCACACATTTAATCTTGCATTTACAACATTATGTATCTAAACTCTCATTCATGTCTCTATCCTTTAGGTTTAATTCTTACCAGTGCTGCCTCTAATTAATCTAATCTCATTATCATTTTATAGTAAATTACATGTGTCAAGTTTAATTCTTTCTTATATGTCTGCTTAACTTTATTAGCCTATGTGTTCTTTAGTTTTACTAGATAATGACACTCATTTCCAAATGTTGCTTATATAGTCGTCTACATTTTATACCTTTGAGTTATATTAATACCATTCATGTTTTATCCCATATTTGGGAGACTAGTATGCATATACTAGATATCAAAGTCAAATTATGCAGTGATCCACACTTTGGACCTCTACGCTGCTGCACCAGTTGGGTAATCTACTATTAATATATAGAGCTCTAATAAAATTAAAAAATACTAAACCAAAGATTTCAATGCTGACCATGAAGGTATTTTAACCATGATGGTCTCAAAATCCTAGCCACATAAGTCTCTTGACCACATAAGTCCCAAATCATGACCATATAGGTCTCTTGACTACAAATGTCTTAACACTGCAATGTGAAATGGGTAAGCTATCCCTTAGTTAACCAGTCAACCTATGCAATAAACTGTCTAGTGTATATGGGCCACTGGGTTCTCATTCTAATTATTTATCATTTATCTAATTCATTAACTAAATTTTGGTCACTCTATAATGCCTTATCCATATTGCCTTTATACTTTTCATTATAAGTCTATTATGTACAATATTACATCTAGTTAACATTGCCTTTTTACCCTACTCTTGTCTTTACTTTCTTTCCACCTATTGCCATATTGATTTACTGATTACATACTAATTATGGTCATTATGGTATGTAATGCCTATATGCTAAGACTATAGGGATAATACCTATAGACTCAAGAACTATGCTCGAAGTGTCAGGTTACCTTTACCAGGCTCGAGTCAAGGTTTGCTAGCCATTAAACTTTATGCGGCTTAAAAAGGGTGAAAACAATTGAATTTAAAAATTTAGCAGAACTAATAAATTATTTTAGGCTATAATCTTGTAGGCCGTAGGCTTAGATTGAGTCGAGCCGGGAATGACCTAGGAAGAGCCTGAACGGATATGAAAATATCATACCCTAAAGGTTAAAAATTGTAATGAGGCCAACGAAGAAGGAATTCTAATTTTTTGAGGTCATTTGAGAATTTTTCGGTATTTCAACAAAATTGCGATATTTCAAGAATTTTTGCTATCCTATCTCCCAAAGGAATTTGGCTATGAAATTTTGCATGCCCTTAAATGAGGCTTTTTAAGAGAAACATAACAATTTTTGGAAGTCTAAGTGAATTTTTAAAATTCCCTAAAATTTTATCAAGAAATTGAAATTCTCAAAAATTTGGTTCGCTTACTTCTCGTAGGAATTTTGTCATAAAATTTTATATGTATCTAATTAGGCATAAATAAAGGTCTTAGAGATAAATGAAATAATTTTTTGACATCCAAGTGATTTTTAAAATTTTTTTGAAGTTGGTAGTCCTATTTATCGAAAATTAAGTTTTGGGGTCACTTGGGTGCCATGTTGCATGATCCAAGGCATCCCTTTAGCCTTAAGTGACACCTATGTATATAGGGCCTAAGTGCTTAAGGAGGGGACACCTCATCCCCACCCACTTGCTGCCATTTTTATTTCATTTTCTTCTCTTGGCCTATCCACACCATTTTAGTAAGGAGGGACTAATTTCAATCCCATTTCCACCATAAATTCTCCTTTAAAGTTCACTAAGAACAACCATACAAATGCAAGAAGGGACTTTATGATATTTTTGGTGGTAATTACTTATAGAAAAAGGTTAAGAGAACTCTTGAAAGTCTAAGGCTCCTAAGCCAACGTGGGAGGAAAAAAAATAAGAAGTGAATTTCTCCTTCATGTTTTTCTAGCTTCAATTAGCCTAGATGTTCATATGTTTGGTAGTAACTTTAGAACTTGCATTTGGGAGCTTTATAAATTATAAAGTTTTGCTCAAGAGGAAATGGTGGAGATTGGAGAAGAAAGGGCTATGAGAAAAGCTAAAAGAGAAAGGCTACTGAAACTAGGACAAGGTATGTGAATTTGGTAATTTCTAGCATGCTTTAGTATCTTTTAGTGTGAAATTGGTATAATTGTAGGATAAACTTGTAAATTATAATAGGTATTATGGGTGTGTGCTTCGATTGTGATTTGTGTGTGTTAATGAGGTTATATGCTAATTTTATTGTATGCATGGGCTGAGTAAAGTGGTATCTCTACAGCCATGTGTGTGTCCTTTGGTTTTGAATTATGTATGGAAAAAAGGAAATTCTAATTGTGTATGGCATGAAGATATTGGTATGAGTTGGTATTATAATGATGATATGATTGTATGATGACTAATGTGCTGAATTATGGAAATTATATAGATGTATAGTGATTGCTAAATGAAACCAAGAAGTTCATAGTGTGTGATATAATGATTATGAGATATTGGGTTAGGGAAATATGTAAAAAAGTTGCATGTGATAAGTAAATGAATGCATGTATTGATGGTTAAATTAACAAATAGTTTAAGTATATGCATGAACCACTTGTGGCAGAGACAAATGGTGAGTGAGGAATGGCTATTGAGGTATGACATGAGGTAGATCCTTGTGCACTCTTAACAAAAATAGATGAGTGATATGTGTGGGCATCTGTGGATGTAAATAATAATAGGATAAGTGCATTGTAACATATATATAGATTGAAATAATGATAGGATAGAGTTACTTGTGAATGAAGGTATGTACACAACTTAGCAATAGTTAGCTAAGTGGTATATAAGAAAACTTAAGGTATGGATGGTGGTGTTGGTGGTGGTAAATAATTATAGTAAGAATTTGTGATATAGAGGTGTAATCTTAGGTGATGAATTAAATAAAATAATACATACTTCTGTATGTGTAATATGTGTGGTCAAAACATGTAGAGATAATGGATAGAGTGTATGGTTATAAAGTAATTGCTTATAGTCATAAGCTTGCTTAATAATTCATAACATGTAAGTGTAACAACCTATGGGAAAGGTTTATCTTAGGTTAACAAACATAAATGGGTTAAGAGGTTTTGCATGAGAACATAAATATGATATACATAATGTAGGTTTATACTAATACATTGAAATGGTATAATTAGAAAGGCTTTAATTGTATATTATGAAGTTAATATGGTAACCAACCAATGATAGCAAAATGGCATGCAAGGAATGAAAAATGCATAAGAAAATAATGGCCTTAATGAAATAAAAGGAAAATGTCTTGAAATTGCCTTTAAAAAGAATAGGGAAAAACTAGCCTAAAATATGAGCTATAATGGCATAAAATGGTATACATATTTGAGACTTTTTGTATATTTATTTTAAATGGAATTTAAGGCTACCTTAAGGGTCACTTGGAAGTTATACATAAACTTGGCTTCGGGCCTATGATTATTTGAAATATTGATTGCAAATGGTATGGGAAAAATGCCTAGAACAAGGCTAGTATTAGGCTTATAAATGTGTACGTAAATAATAAAATGACTTATAACTGTCATATAAAAGGTCTAGACTGAACTTAACTTAAATATGATTCATAAACTGATAGGGCATTATTTAATGGAATAAAATAGACTTAATTATGCCTATGGAATTATATTAAATTGAGCTTAGAAAACATACCCATAATTGTTCGATAGGACCAAAATGGACTTGTAACTGTCCAGGTCAAAATTTGACTTTAGAAATAAATTCATAACTAACTATTAAACATTTTTAAATGTTATAAAATGATGATCAATAAATAAATGAATGTAAAATAAAGTTAGATGGCCCATTTGTTAGACATCCACTAGATGGGTTAACTAGTCAACTTGGGGATCAGCAGTTACTAGACTATCTGATTATCAGACTAAGTAGGTGTAATGGTCGAGGTTCATAATTAAGCCACTACACTAGTCTATGGGGTAGATACCTCTTTTCCTTTATTGGATATCATACTATGTTAGTGCAGTAATGGAGGTCCCTAGTGGGGTCACTGCACTAGTCTACTGGGCAGACCAAGATGGAATATTTAATATGATAATTAACTTGAGAGGTCTATGGACTGATCCCTATGCACAACTTCTCAGCATTTTGTTCCTTGAGAGGTTCTTATAAACTGATAGCCTATAGGCTATGGTGGCTAGTGCAGTGGTTAGGGTCTAAAATGTAGGCCATTACATATCTTTCAGTTCCACTTATTCCAGTGCCTCTAAGTGTAGTCTGCCTAGTTTATCCTATTTAATAATTTAAATAATACACTTGGGGATAATAGAATGATTGGAATAAATTATAGTAATAAATTGAATAAAATTATCACAGTGGCATTTTGGTAAATTTAAAGAACATATGACATAGTATCTAAATGGCATCAATTAGTTGACATGTTACTCAGACAGTACACCTAGACTATTATTTTATGACTTGAATGTGTCTGGCATAACTGTATTGACCTAGGTGATGAAATATAAGTTAATGAAATATTATTGCATTTTTTTACTGGGACATATATACTTAAATCCTTTATTGCTAGTGTATTCAAGCATCTATATGCTTGCATAAGACATGCTTTAATTTATTAAATTCACCACTGAGAAGCAAGGATAGTTGTATAACCTTATAATTTATGCAGTATAGCAACAAAGACAATAAAGATCTAAATATTTTTGTGCATTGATGTAAATAGTAAGCACTCATGTAAAAACTGTAGGTTATGTGTCTAACATGCTTAGAACTACTAAAGTCTGTGAACTTAAGTAAATAAGCCATAATGAATGGGTGTTTTGATTTACCCACGCTTGCTTATGGGTTTTTTTATATCTTTGGGCCTAAGGCCCTATGTGTTTAACTTTGACCTATATAAGATGTACTGATGTCTGATTGGGGAATGAGAAAGGTCTAAGTGGAGGTTATGGTTTATTTATATAGAAGTGTTTTTAATAGGTGTTGGAAAATTTTTGGTATATCACCCAAGTTGTTGTTATGCTGCCCAATTCTTCTGAGACATGTAAAGGGTTTGTAAAGGCTTTGTCTGAGTCTATTGAATCATGTATGCATGTGTAAAAGGATTAGACTGGACATCTAGGCCATATCTAATGGAGTTTTGGAATAGTCCATAAGTGTTAAGGGGTTTTCTCTTGGAGCAATTCTAGGATAGGTGACTTGTTAAGAAGTGCATGTCCTGTCAGGTTCTTTGGGAATCCGATAAGGGGTGTCACATTTGGTGGTATCAAAGCATAATTTTTTTATTCCTAGGTATCTTACATGAGTGCCAATATCTAAGATTGATTTCCTTGAATTGCTACACTGCAATGAGGCTGATAGGTAATGGTTTTTCTATAGTAATTAGGGTAATTAAGTAGACCCTACCAAAACAGAAAAGGTAAGTAATAGGACATACCCCTAGTGTTATACAAGAAACAACTAAGTAGAGTGGTATTATACGTCAGCCAGTGTCTTAGGCATAGTACAGCAACCTAGTCAGATACCATCAGTGCTGTTATCATAAATTGTGGAGTTATTAAGATATGCGACAGCATTAGTGACAACTATTTGTGTTATGGGAGAAGTAAATGCAAGAAAGAAATGAACCCTTCTAGAAGGAGATGCAATATATAATATCAGATTAGTTTAGGACCTAATGCCAAAGAAAGGCTAAGGGAGGCCCAGATTCAACAGAGGCATGGGACATATAAACCCTTTCCACTTGCCCTAGGGTTACAGCAGTAGTGATTAAGAATAATTCCTTGAATTGTGGCATTTGTACTAAAAGGCATTGAGGCAATGCAGACAAAAAAAAGTAGTGGAATGCTTCCTTTATGGGGCTAAAAACCATTTCAAAAGAAATTGCTCCAAAAGGCAGACAAGAAAGGCTATCAATATTTAGATATTAGCCATTAATAGTAGCCCGAGTGGTGACACTTGTACTAGGAGACATTAGGGTTGGTATTGGTAGGCAAGAAAGGGAGTATGTTTTAGTTGTAGGTCTAGAGACCACCACGGACAAGAGTGTCTCTAAAGACTGGCAGAGGGTGCCTATATATAGGCATCAATAGTAGCACCACATAATAAGGTGCGAAGACAAGCCAAAGGAGACCCATTTAATAGTAACTCCTAATTAGGTCTAAGACAAGGAGGGTAGCCCATATTTGCAATCAGATAAGGAGCCGATAAGGCTCTTAAAAGAGAAGATGCTCTAAAGGCTATTACTAGTATGTTATATTTAATTGATGTTTTAGCTTGGCATAAATAGATTGGAGATTTATACATTTTTATGCTTGTGTTATACTAACACATGGTAGAGGACTAAAATATGAATGTGTAAGGTTAGACATATGAGTTGGAAATTTTGTTGACCAAATTATGGCTATATATTGAAGGCATATACCTAGTTAATTAATAAACTACAGGTGACTATTGCTATTAACCCT
>CANXYI011522440.1:0-14056 GCA_948208565.1 Hura crepitans
AGATATGCAACAACATTACTGACAGCTGTCTATGTTATGAGAGAAAAAATGTAAGAAAGAAATGAACCCTCCTAGGTAAAGAGGCAGTATACCATAGGTCAAACTAGTTTAGGATCCGATGCTAGGAAAAAGGCCAAGAGTGGCCAAGATTGAATTGGGGCATAGGACACGCAGACTCCTTCTATTGTCCCGTGTGTTATAATAGTAGTGACTAAAATTAATTCTCCAAACTGTGGCATTTGTAAAAAAAAGGCATTGAGGCAATGTAGATAGACAAAAGTAGTGGAATGTTTCCTCTATGCGGCAAGAAACCATTATCGGGGACATTGCCCTAAAGATAGGTAGGAAAGCTTATCAATACCTAGATATCAATAGTTATCAGAAGGATACCCTTGAGTTATGACACTTGTACCAAGAGACATTGGTGTTGTTATTGGCAAGCATAAATGGGGGGACATTTTATTTGTAGGTCTAGAGGCTATCATAGACAAGAGTGTCCCCAGAGACTATGAGAGGGTGCCCGTATAGAGGCATCCATAGTAGCACCATATAATGGGGTTTGAAGATAGGGTAAAGAAGATTCCCTTAACAGTAGCTTCCTAATTAGGTCTGAGGCAAGGAGGGAAGCCCATAATTGGAATTAGACAAGTAACTGATAAGGCTCACAATATACTCCACAGGAAATTACTAGTATGTTGTATTTAATTGATTTTTTAGCTTGACATTAGTAGATTAGAGATTTATACATTGTTATGCTTGTGTTATAATAGCAAATGATAGGGGATTAAAATCTAATTGAGTAAGGTTAGACACATGAGTTGGAAATTTTGTTAACTAGATTATGGCTATACACTAGAGTTATATACCTTATTAATTAATGAACTATAGGTGGTTGTTTCTATTAACCCCATTGAAATATTTGTTTTCTAAATTTGATATTACCCCTAAAGAATAAATGGGTTATATTAATATTAACAAATAGTTAATTGTAACTTTAGAAAATTAACCCTCTAGACTATAGACGGATAAGAAATTATGGTTGTAAGTCAAAGAAGCTTTTAAAAAGTCTCATCTCAGTTGATATGGAAGAGAAATCATTTTTATAGGGTGAGAAGTTTATCTAATACATATTTTTGACCTCAAAACTTTTACCCCTTATCTTAGAGAGACAAATTGTGTTTGGAATTTTAGATGTATCTTAGGCAGTTGCCAAGATTGCCTTATTGAGAGAACTTAGTTTAGGAATTAAAGTGTATTCTAATATTTTTCTGCACTTATGATTTCCTATGGAATGGCATCTACAAAATTAAGGGGATTAAAAGTGCAGTTGTAGGAAATGGTAGATGAGGGTTTGTTAGACTCAAGGTATCACTTTGAGGAGTCTTATGTTATATGTAAAGGAAAAAGACTGACTATCTTGGCTATAAATTAAGTATAGATGATTGAATAAAGTAATTATAAATATCAACACACTTTGATGGGAATTTTTGATTTCGATGATTAGGTGGAGTTGCTAGTACATTTCACTCTAATTAGTCTAAGATTAAGATATTACTAGCTGAGGAGAATCAATGCTGACATTCTTAAAACTACTTTCAGAATTTGACATAAGCATTTTGAGTTTTAATGATGTCATTTACGCTCATTGATACCTTACTGGTTCATATGAACTTGACGAGTAAAGCATTATAGGCCCTTGGAGAGAGTCAAATACGAGGCTTTTGATAAATAAGGTTAATAAAGGAAAACCTAGCTATAAGGGACAAGTATTTTAAAGTGTAGTGGAGAATACTAGTGTTGTATATTTAGAAAGTGAGATACGAGGCATTTAACACATTGATATAGTAAGACAAATATAAGCAGATTAAGGTCATAGAGATGATTGTCAAGGTCCCTATAAAAGAGGGCTACTTTCTTTCTTTGATTGCATTCATTACTGGGCCCGAGCATTACATTTTGACATGAATTGCATATTGGCATTGATATTGTTTCATCATCTATTGCGTAATATTTTTCTATTATTACATATACCCCACATGATTGAGCATGGCATGTTGATAGCCTAACTATGAAGGGAGTCAAAAAGAGTCAAATAATAAGAATAAATAGAGAAAAGAACTAGTGTCACTATAAAATGGATAGCTAAGAAAGGACTGGGAGAGGTAAAGTAAATAACTAATGAGGCAACATAAGAATAAGTGGTAATTAAGTGGTGTAATAATAGAGTGTCATAAGAAAAGAATAATTTATAATTTATACCCTAACAGGGGAAGATTGTTAGATTAAAACATAGTAAAGGTGTAACACCCCCTACTAGATTCCTAAAGAAACCCGATAAGCAGTGCACTGCACGCTAGGGCACCTATCTTTATACTTCTCCCATGGTCATTCATTTAACTTTCACCTTTTTAGTACAATTAAGTTCTATCTGACTCTAAATTCCTTTTTATCCATTCTGATGGTCCATTTAGGTCCATTCCATAAGGTTTATGCTAATATGGAGTAATTTCAAGCTAGTTAGATTTCTTTTCCTAAAATTTGTTTATATAATGACTGCTTGGGTCACTATCCCAAAAATGTTTAACATTTACAAACAATTCAATAATATATCTCACATCTCCTGGACCCTTATATTCCCCCCAGGTATGAATTTAACCTCATCATACTATTAGTTCATCAATATAGGCCTTTGGCCATAATAAAAAAATCACAGATATATAGCCTTCGACTTAGAAATCACATCATCAAGTAAAGATAATTACATATAATCAAGATAATCGGGAAGAGACTCATGACAAAATACTGTATTGACTTAATCAAAACCTTCCACATGATACCCATTCCCTACCTATATACACGAGTTTAAAATTGTAACTTAACTCATGTCACCTTTACTTACCTATCCTTTAAACCTTGCTACACACACTTCAAGGCTATCTATAGGTTCTGAGTACCTACACACCAAAACTAGTACGCTGAGTTTATAATGCTTATTTATGAACTCACACATTTAAGTCATGTTATTTAAGTCATCATGCATTTCTACAGTAGTGATATTCATATATTGAATCAAGTTATTATACTGTCAAGTAGAAATACATTTGTCAAGATAACAACTTTACCCTTTATGTAAAATTATTAATTATGTAATACCTGCATTTTGAGCCTCAAAAAGTAGTGCTATAAGGTCTGAGGAGTGCATCCATGGTGTCAAATCACTTACACATGGATCGAGGTAATGTAATAGGTCATGAAAATTTGAGGGGCCTCAATTTGATGAAATGGGAAAAATTATAAATTTTAATAGAACCAACAATTCATTTCGAGCTGTAAGCTAACCATTAGGCTAATAAAAATTTCTCAGGTGGGATAGACTTCAGATGTTCCCAAATGAAATCAAAAACAGTGAACTCTAAAGCTTAAAAATCACACTGAGTCCAATAATGAAAAAATTTTTGGAATCAAAGGTCGTTTGTAAAATCTCATAATTTTTTAGGTTCGCATACAAATGAGGGAAGTCGAAAAATTGCCTTATTAGTGGAATTTGGCCACAAAAATTTATGAGCAAGTAGAGGGGGTGAAAATACGAGTTTTAAAATAAACAATGTAATTTTTAGAGGTACGAGTGAATTTCTATGAAATTTTAAAGTTTATCAAAAAATCGAGATAGTTCAAGAATTTCTGGGACAATTTTGAGGTGTCAAAATATAGCCCACAATAATGCCAAGTGGCTAAGTAACCTTGCCAAATGGCAAAGGGCATAGGACAAGTGGATTTCCATTTGTAAAGAACACAATCCATTTTGCTCATTTTCTTCCCTTCTGCCCACTATTGCTGACAACACTTCTTCAATCCACAGGACATAACTTTCTTCTCTAGTGCCTAAATGAGGTGATTCTAGTGGCTAAAAATTCTTTAGGATGTTAGGCACCACAGGGAAAAATAATCGCACCAAAAAGAGTTATGGTTTAGGAGAAAAATATTAAAAAAATGTGACTAGTTAAGAACAATCATAGACCATGACACCTAGGTGAGTTTATAGCTATATCACCCTCATTTCTTAGGCTTTTTTGGTGATTTTTATGCTAAATCATAGCTAACATCCGTGTGGTTGTGTGTATAACGGATTTATGGCCATTATAGGGCATTTATAGGCCTACAGAAGAGGCACAAGATCATCGTGCTTACTAGAAATGGGGCTAGCAACATGGACTTAGTGAGGATGGCACCTTCAAAGAGACATGTAAGTGGACTTTTAGCCTTTTCTTCTTGTATTTTGGTGCTTAGGCTAGGGAACTTTAAATTAGGATGGCTAGAATGGTCAATTTAAGGTTGATTTCCCTTTTATGTTGTTGATATTTCTTGAGTTTTTAGTAGAAAATGGTAATTTGTTCTTAGTTTTACTTATTTAGCCTCACAAAGCCTAATGGAATTTCTTGCCAATGGTTGGTTGAGTGAGTTAATTGGTACCTAAGATGAGTTTAGAAGGTGTAAGGCATGCTAGGATGTGAATTATGTGAAGTTGGGTGTGGAAATCACCATAGATTGCATATTTTTCCTTGTATCCATGAGCCATCATGAGTGGGTTCTATAAATTTTGCTTGCTACCTTAGCCATAATTGGCTTAGAATGAAATGTTTGTGAGTACGCATGAGTTCATGGCATGTATATGTGATTAACAATGACATTATATGTTAAGGAATGGGAATTTAGTCCACTTTTCCCTAAGTACTCGTGAGTTTGAACCATGGCATATTGGAAAGAAATTTATGTTGATTAAAGTGTTAGTTAAGAAAATTGCAATGGCTTATTTATCGACATTAAATGATTATGAAAGTAGCTAATATGTGAAACATTATTATAGCAATGTACACCATAAATAAATGCCCCAAAATAGCTAAATGAATTTGGACTAAATAAGTAATTAAAGCTTGAAATAATTAGCTTAAAAAGTGACTTTAAATGAATCCTTAAAGCGAACATTATTGTGCCTTTGAGAGCCTAGTAGTGAATTATGTTTTCGCCTTAGTGTTGGTTCAGTCCTAGTGGGCAATTGTGCCTAGATTTTTGCCATGGAATTGGCCCAATTTTAGTGGGTTTGATGCCTAGATTTTGGCTATGGACTTAGCCCAGTTATAGTTGGCCTAGTGCCCAGTAAAATACTAAAAAGAACCTTGATAATTGAGTTTAATTTGGACTTAAAACAATCCCAAAAAAGTGACTTTAAAAGGTGGTCGAAATGACCTATAATTGTCCAGTTAACCTTTGCTTGAACCAAAAAATGTCACTGGACTGAAAGTACTAATCTTTTAATTTGAAATACCCTGATAAATTATAATATAAGATACCTTAAATTTGGCAGCAATAGACTTAAAAAATTGTTTTAGGATTTTACCTAGTAGAGCTAAAAAGTGGCTATACTAGTCTAAATAAAATTTTAAACAATTAGAAAAAAATTTTATCTATCTGTTTTGAAATTTAAATATTATAATAATATTTTTGGTCAATAAATGAAGTTAAATTAAGCTACTTGGCCTATTGGTTAGACACCCACTAGATGGGTTGATTGGTCAACTTAAGGTTTTACAACTATTAGTCATTAGTGACTAAAGAGGTCTATGGACTGATTTTCATTATGTCACCTAGTTCTTAATGGTATTCATTGGTGGTAGGAGAGGGCTATGAACTAATCTCCATTATGTCACCTAAGTCTTAATGATAATTTATAACTGAGAAGCCTACGGCCTTATCTCTATTATGTCACATAGTTACTCATTTATTGTCAGGGAGGCCTATAGGCTAATCTCCATTATGTCACACAGTTACTTTTATAGTTTCTAGAGAGGCTACAACTGATCTCCATTATGGCACACATGCTGGTATAGTGGTGTAGGTCCAGAATGAAGACCACTACACTAGTTTATTATCCCTCTAGATCTAGTGACTTAAGGTGTCGTGTTCCTAGCCTGACAGAAGAATTAAATTAAGTAAATAAACATACTGATTATGAACAAAAGAATTAAGCATAAGGGAATAGTATTTCCTAAGTTTTGATAAGATGTCAGATAAAGGGTATTTTAGTCATTTCACATAGATGTGCCAAATCAGTGTCAGTGAAATAAATTTAGTAACAAGTAGGACAAGTATTAAGATTGATGTTTGAGCTTACTTGAAGGATTTTTTCTCAAGAAGTAATAAAAAATAGTAAAAGGGTATTTTGGTAATTTTCACCTATGAGACAGATTAAGTGATTTTCATAGAGTATGCATGTTAAAAATAAGAGTCCTCCTTTTAAATGATTTATCTAAGTCAAAAGTATTGTTTTGGACTTTAAAAATACCTTAGGGGTATTTTAGTAAATTGGCACCCTAATGTATAATTAAGTTAAAAAATCAGATAAAATTATTCTTAATTGCCTAGATAAATTAATAATATTATAACATGATTAAATTGCTTTAAGTTCACCACTAACTATCTCGTAGACTTAGTGTACCAATTTTGGTGTGTAGGTACACTATAGTGAGACTTGCCTTGTAAAATGTGATGACAACAGTTTAGAGGATACAGGTGAAGACTTTGGATGTAATTAATATGCATTTAGATATCCATATACTTAGTTGGGAAATAGGTAGGAAAATGTATTTATGCTTCAAAAATGTACTGTAATTAAGTGATTTTGACCTACTGATGTAAATTAAGTATTTTTATACATGTTCCTTGGTGAATGAATGATTATGTATGATGTTGATGTTAACAAGAGCCTGAGGCCCTATATTTTTTCATAGTTTATTTGTGTCTTTGAGGTTTATGCTTGATGTGTGTTAGATGATGATAGTATGCTAAATATGGAGGACCAGATGGGTCCAATTGTTGTGATTTCTGTATAGAAGTGATTAAATAGGAATGTTGAAGATTTTGGGTTAGAACTTAGGTAGCCATTATGCTGCTGAATTATGCTGCTGAATTTTTAAGTGGTATTTGAGTGTTAGCAGATTTCTTTTGTAATGACTGGATCATATTGATCCTAACCTAAAAGGACTATAGGAATCGATAGAAGTGGTTTTAGAGTTAGATAGCATAATCTAAGGTGAAATTAGGAAAAGTTAAATGAATTACTTTGGCAGAAATTTTAGTTGCATGACCTGGTGGGAAGTGCGTTACTTATTGGGTTTCTTTGGAAATCTAGTAAGGGGTGTCAAATTTGGTGGTATCAAAGCAAATGTTGAATATTCCTTTGTAAAGTACATAGATATCAAAGGGTTAAGTTTTAATTCCTCTAAACTGTTATGCTATTGGAGGGTAAGGAAATAAAGTCTTCTATAATATAGAAATGATTGGTTTAGTTACCTGAAAGAGGGCTATGGAATCAATTGGTTTGAAAACCATAGTATATAGAGAATAGGTTCTGTATCAACATCTAAACCTAGTAATACTAATCAATAGCTAGAGTCAGAAGCAACTAACTGATAATAGGTAGGAGGAACCATGTCCTAGTATAGTGAAAAGTAGTACATGAAAGGATCTGACTAGACTTTTAAAGTATGTTGAGGAAATTATTTTCAATGACAGATATACAAAATGTGAGAGATTCCTTTGTAGGACTAAATGTAGAATCAAGGATATAGATAGCTAAACCTCAAAAAGAGGGAGTTGGTAGTATTAGTATTAATTACATGTCATAGGAAGAAATGGTACTAGTAACGAGAGACCTCTTTTAGAAAAAGAGGTAAAGCACTATGGGACTGCTTAGTGTACAACTAGATTGGTAAGACAATGAGAGAGGGTTAGTTATAGGCTTAATTTTAGTCTAGGTCCTAGTACTAGAGAGGGTACTAGGAGTAGACTACCTATGTATGGCTTTCGTCAAAGAAAACATTAGGAATAGTGCAGAGGAGGCAAGTGAAATGAATATCTCTAATATGATGTTAGAGGCCACCAAAGAAAAAATGGCCTTAAGGATAGATAGAGGGTGCTCAAACATAGATGCCTCATGTTACACCCTAAAGTGGGGGTCAGAAATGGACTAAAGGAAACAAGTCCAGTGTTAGTCAGGGTGTTAGAATTGAGGCTTGTATTTTAGCCAGGCAGTGTATAGTGAGACTGAAAAGTGGCTGTAGTATCAAATGGTGTGACTTGTATTTTGTTAATTAATGTTTCAGTCTTGGCTTTGATAAATCTTGATTTAATGCCTTTATGTGCATGTATTATACTATTATTGAATAGACAGATAGCACCTGAGTAAGTTGATACAAGCATTAGAGCTAATAGCCCTATGGGTTAATGTGTGATTATGAAAGAGGCATATAAAAGATGCCTCCGATGATTTAGGGGTATGGATTGTTATTGGTCTGACTAAGTTGTATGTCAATTATTAAGGTACTTCTATGATGGAGTACTCAGTAAGTATTGGGCTAGGACTGAAGGTAACCATAGAAAGTTAACCCTCTAGAATGTACGAAGACTGTTAGAGACAATGAATGGTGAGAGAAATCATTTGGACAAGTCTCTTTTTATTATTAGGATATAATAACTCCTTCAAGAAGAGAGAGGCATGTTTGTCCTAAGGTATTGACCAGACTAACTTAATTCTAATCTAGCATATTTATTAGTTAAAGCTTAGTTCTATAATATCTTTTTATTAAACTACTAGGGTTATTATCTTGAAAGAAATTTGATTCTAAAGTGGAGGTATCCTAGTATTGCTCTAGTGTTCATTGCTCTTTAAAGGAGGGCATTTGTTGAAATAAAAGAATTGAGAGTTTAGCTGCAAGAGCTATATGATAAGGGTTTATTAGACCCAGAATAATTTCATAGTGAGTAGGTGTGTAGGATCAATATTTCCTATTCTAGTGGATGATCTTCTTGATCATCAAAAAAGGCTGGTCATCTTTCTTTTAAAGTTGATATAAGATCTAGATACTATCAGCTGAGGATTTAGGAAAGTTGATATTACTAAAATTGCTTCCAAGACCTAGGATAGACATTATGAGTCTTCAATGATGTCATTAGGGCTCACTAATGCCTTTGTAGTTTTATAGATTGTGATGATCAAAGCTTTTAGTTTTATGTGGTCTAGGGGTAAAGTGTTCCTAGATGATCTTTTGGTGTATTCTAGGAGCTAGAGAGAATATGAACAACACCTGAGGATTGTGATATAGACCCTAAAAGCAAGATGGTTGTGTGCTCGACTCAATAATTGTGAATTGGGCAAATGAAGTTTTTCTTTAAGCTAACAAGTTTCAATAAAGCGAGTCAAAGTTAGCCCTAGTATAGAAGGGCATTATTGGTGTTAAAACCCTTTGGGAATATAGCCAAGGTAAAAGATTTTTTGGGTTAAGTTGATGTTATAGAGGGCTTGTAAGAGGACTTCCATCATTATTACTCCTATGACTGGAATAATCAAAAAGAGTGTAAGGCTTATGTGGAATAATCAATGTCAAAATAGTTGCTAAGTTGAAACAGAGGCTCCTATCCTGATTTAACTTGAATAGGGTAAGAACCTTGTTATATATAGGGTACTTCAATAAATGGCTTGTTATATGTTAATGTGAGATGATAAGGTGGAGGCTTGTGCCTTCAGACAATTGAAGCCATAAGGGAAGGATTGTCTTATCCCTAATATGGGCCTTGTTATCATTATAGTTGTGTTGAAATAGATGAAGGCATTATTAGTATGAAAAGGAATACTATATAAGTAAAGATTATTGGAGTTTAAAATATTTCTTTATTCAAGAAAAAGGGCCTAAGATGGAGAAGCTAGGTAGATTTGATTTAGGATTTTGATTGCATGATTGACTACCTGCCAATGAAAGCTATTGTAATAGCAGAAGATAAGTACAGGAAATTTATAGAGACAAGAGAGATTAGGAATGTCAAGTTACCAATTATTTCATATCAGTTATAGTGAAATAAAATATGTAGCAAGTAGGATAAGTATTAAGATTGAAGTTTAAGCTTAGTTGAAGGATTTTTTTCTCCGGAAGTAATAAAAACACAGTAAAAAGGTATTTTGGTAATTTTCACCTATGACACAAATTAAGTGATTTTCACAGAGTATGCATATTAAAAATAATAGTCCTCCCTTTAAAAGATTTATTTGGCTTAAATGTACTATTTTAGACTTTAAAAATACCTTAGGGGTATTTTAGTAAATTAGCACCCTAGTGCATAATTATGTTATGAAATCAGATAAAATTATTCTTAACTGTCCAGATAAATTAATAATATTATAACATGATTAAATTGCTTTAAGTTCACCACTAAGTATCTTGTATACTCAGCATACCAGTTTTGGTGCACAAGTATACTATATCGGAACCTGCCTCATAAAGCATGATAATAACAGTTCAAAAGATACAGGTGAAGACTTTGGATGTAATTAATATGCAGTTAGATATCCAAGTACTTATGTGGAAATGTGTAGAAAAATGTATTTAAGCTTCAAAAACTTAATGTAATTAAATGATTATGACCTACTGATGTAAATTAAGTATTTCTATACATATTCCTTGGGGAATGAATGATTATGTATGATGTTGATGATGATGTGTGCTTGAGGCTCTATATTTTTGGATAGTTTATTGGTGCCTTGAGGCCTATGCTTGATATATGTTAGATGATGATGATAGGTTAAATATAGAGAGCCAGATGGGTCTAGGTGTTGTGATTTGTGTATAGAAATGTTTAAATAAGTATGTTGAAGATTTTGGGTTAGAACCCAGGCAGCCGTTATGCTGTCGAATTTTTAGGTGGCATTTGAGTGTTAGCAAATTTCTTTTATAATGACTGGATCAGATTGATCCTAACCTAAAAGACCATAGGAACTGATAGAAGTGGTTTTGGTGTCAAATAGCACAATCTATGGTGTAATTAGGAAATGTTCAACGAATGACTTTGGGAGAAATTTTAAGATCGGTGACCTGACGGGAGGTGTGCCGCTTATTGGATTTCTCCTAGAATCTAGTAGGGGTGTCACAAATTGCTACTTAAATAATATCTTAAAAACTATATACTTGCCGTTATTAGTGATAATCTTGTTTGACTGTATCTACTAGACCCCATGATTAAACATGTTCACCAAATGACCAAAATACCCATGCTTCTATCCAAAACCCTTTTTATTATATTGCTTATACAATTATCTAAAGCTTAGCTACTTTATGAATCTATGTCATTTCTAGGTATATAATTTAAGTCATTTTATCTTTCAAGGTAACATATGCTTTCTACACACAATTACCAAAATGCCCTTGCACCAATTCATGCCACTAAGTCATTAATTTAGTCATCAGAATCCAAAAAAAAAATATAGATTCAAGTTATTATTAAAGATAACATTTATTGTTCTTTATTATCAAGTCAATAAATGCAACAGAGGTTAAATTATCAAAATGCCCCTAGTTATACATTCTGTAGTATTATATAGGTATTCATGCTCAAATAAAAGCCTTGTATTACTTATTAGCCCTGATTTAATTCATTGATGTTTATTCCATTAATTTATTTGACATAGATAGGAGAATGACACTGACATACACTGGACATAGAGAAAATGAAAATAGTGCAGTGATCCGTATTATGGACCCCGACCGCTGCACCAATTTGATTAGATTATAGTACCTAAGGTGTAGCTAGCAAGGTATTATCTGCCCAGCAAACTGGTTTGTCTAACAGACTAGTACAGTGGCCCTTTAAAGCCTTCACCACTGTATTAGCTTTAATTGAAGGCTCGGTGATGGTATGATTGTGTCTACCATTAGACTGGTTTGTCTAAAAAACTAGTGCAGTGGCTCTCTTGGAACAATGCCACTGCACCAGCAAAATAAGATTAATGGAATGATTATGTATACCTTGTAGACTAGTCTGTCCAATAGACAAGTCCAATAGCCCTTTAGGACCTATGCCACTGCATTAGAAACCCTTAAGGAACTAGCATTAGGTGATAAAGGAGGGAAGTTGTCTATCCAGCAAACTTGTACAGTGGCCCCAGTAGGGACTTATTCAGTTGTACTGGCCTTACATGAAAAATAGACAGTGTAGCAGTAGCAAAAACCACTAAGTTGACCAGTCAACCTATCCAGTGGGTGTTTAACTAATGATCCATATAACTAAATTTAGCTTTGTTTTTTTTCTGATTCATTTCTTATAATACTTAAGAATGAAAAGCGATCAGTTATGAATTTTATTACACAGTTTAAGTTTAGCCCGATCTAGTTTAGCCACAATTAGGTTGTACTGGGTAAATTCCCAATATTATTTTTCATGTATTATGATTGCCAATAATTAAGGTATATTATGCATGATTTTACTTTACAACTATTCCTCGAATAATTACCATTTATTATTTAGTGATATTTTGATTCAGGTAGTGGTCAAACTGGATAGTTATAGATCATTTCATCAAGTTTCAATAGCAAGTTTTGAGTACATTTCTCGACATTTTTCGGTGCAATTTTCAATATTAATTCTACAATGCCCATAGACCCTAAGCGATATGATCACTAGGCCATTTACAAGGCCAACATATAAACATTTTAGCCGTAAAGCTAAATCATATAACATAGCCCCAAAAAGGCACATTTTAAAAGTCATTTCACAAGTACATTTTATGTTCATTTTAAGTCCTCAGTTTAGCCATTTAACTTGAGTACTTATTTGATTCATTACAATTCATTTAAAGTCTATTATTAAGCTATAGAGATTATGATATTTTTACTAGGGATGAGAGTGGTTAGTGGAGTCACCACTTAGCCTCTACAATAGGACCTCTAACCTTTTGTACTAGAAGGGTTCAAAATTCAAATCTTATTTATGCCCTTATAATATGCATTCTTATATATTGTAACATTTATCAATCCTTTTTCATTCAAGCATGCATTTATACTTAATGTATTTATGTCCACTTTTCATGTAAATAATGTAAAGTGCAATATTTAACAAACATATTTGTACATTAAGAAAGCAGGTTATTGATTAGTTGTTATTTGACCTGACAATTACCCGTAATTCCATAGGAATTTACGGTAATTGCCCAACTCCCATCTCTAGGAGATTGGCCTTCAAAAAGACATTATATTATTGTGATTTTTAATTATGGAAATACAAATCCATTTTATCAAGGAAAACACCATTTAATTATGTATAAAGTCATTTGATGTGAAAGTTAGGTTTTAGCATGTAAAAAAAGTTATTTACTAGCCATTACAACCCTAAAATAAGTAATGAAGTGTAAATAATGCAAAACCAAAAGAAATAATCCAAAGCATTAGAATGGTCCCATTCGATTGGTCCGTGTAGACTCTAAGAGGCTCTGACATTAGTCTGTGCAGACTACTACATAAATGATATTAAGTCCAGCCGGACCTTCACTATAGTGAAAAGGATCACTTGTATACAACTCAAAAGAGAAAAGGTTAATGGTACTAGATAAAGAATACACAAAAATAAAATATGCATGTTTATGTAGACATAGTTCCTTCTGAAAGAAAGTCCATGTAGATTACACAACAATATATATAAGAATGCACAAGTATGTCTATGTAGACTAAATAGTAGTTTCAATATGTCAACAATATACATATTAGAGAATATAATCATTATACATGGTAGTATTAGTTTTAGGCATGTTAACATGGTAAGTAGAATACATAAAAACATAACACATAAGATGGATATAACACTGTTATTGACACTAAGTCCATGCAGACTACAAATCATGCATATAACGATAGAGTTAGTTCATACATACTAAGTCATGTTCACATATAAGTCAATACGGACTATAAATTAAGCATATATCAAAAGTGTTAGTCCATGCAGACTTAGACATGCTCACATATAAGTCCGTATGATTAGGATGAAAAACACAGAATATTTATAATATAGAAATAGACAATTTTACAATATGAAATAGTTAAAATAATGACCTAGTCCTATGATCAATGTGGGGATTACATAGAATCATCTCACTTATGATCAATCCTTGGAGATCATAGGTTCATGAAATAACAAGAATATACATAGTGATTGGCCTCAGATCTTACCTTGAAGTGAGCAC
>CANXYI011522535.1:0-11324 GCA_948208565.1 Hura crepitans
GTGATCGCACATACATGTATGTTTCATGTATCACACACACATCATTTCATGTTATTACTACTGTAATACTTAACATAAGTTACAATCATTCATTCTAAGACATTTTATTACAAATTTCATCCATTATACAATAATTTCGAAATTTTCCACTGTCCTTAAAGTTCCATATTATATTTACAGTTTTCAATCTTCCATATTTAGTTCATTTTTCCTCCATTTTTCATTTAGTTAAGTGTATTAACATTAATTAAACTCTAAAATACCTTAGGAAACAATTTTAGGATTATAGTAACCCCTAAATGCATGAAACCCTAAATGCACATCATTATGGAATTAACACAAATCATACTTCAAGGCAAATATTTCGTTGAATACATTTACAGAGATGTTTTAGGACATCCCATGATCGATTTCACAACTTCTCCTCATTCCCCTTAGTATTCTCTAATTCTATAATAGGTCACAAATTAGAAAAATTCATAGCAAAATATATACACATCAAAATTTGAAAAGAAAAATATAATTGTGATCTAGAGCATCTCTAGTTACCAAGAGAAATAATCGGGAGTAGGTTTGGGGCTCGATTTAGTTTAGGGGTTAAAAACTCTAAACTTTTAACTCTCTAATTTCACCTCAAAACCTTCGTTCCATGTGAATTTGTGTCTAGAATTAGAATCTAGTCATTGTAAGGATCAATTTTAATATAATATTATATGACTTTCGAGGGATTTTGAGTGAGAAAGAAGAAAAGAAGGGAGAAGAGAGAGAGAGAGAGAGAGAGAGAGGGTGGTGGCATTGGCCTTAGGGAGATGGAGGAGGAAGATGGATGCAATTCATTATGGTACATATGCACACACATAATCACTTTTATATTATGGTGAAGGATGACTTTAATCGTGCAATGTGGCGATCGGATGATGTCGATGAATTGTATATATGTTTTAAGCTTTAAAAATGCAAAATAAATCATAGATGTCTCAAAAAATTATGCTTTTAGTGCCAAAAATTAATGAATTCATTAATTAATAGACCCTAAAAATCTTAGACTAAAATTCTAAGGGGAACTAGGTTAACTATTCACTTATGTAATTAAGAAATTCTTATTAAATAATAATTGATCTTAAAAAATTCCAATTCCACCACAACTGAATTATTTAGAATTTTTTACCATTAGCGTACTCTAATTTTAGGTCAGCTGAGCACACCCCTGCCATTTCCCGATATAATGTAAACTAAGGTCACTATTCACTATATATCAATATAAAATAATTTATTGGTTTAATGACCTTTTACCCAATCCATTACCAAAACAAATAGGAAAATTCATTTCCCAAAGGTCACCCATCTTAGTTCTAGTCTACCTTATTTTCACTTAACCTTAAAAGAAATAAAGTTAATATTAATATAGTATGAATTTAATAAAATTCTAACAGCACATCAACTATTTGGGAGGAAACCCAAAAATTTGAACATGTAAGAGAAGACTTTTATAACTATCCTTAAACATATCCATAGTCACTCGGTCCAGTTAACCCTCTAGTTATTCCTTTATGATATCATTATTGCATTAATATTTTAATACGTGCAATACACACATCAATCAAGCAATAACTTAACATCCATATATAAACATACATATCCATGTAGCTCAAAATCTAACTAGCCATATAATTTAGTTAAAATATTTTAATACATCAGACCATATAACTTAGCTTTAACATGTTAAGACCTCTCATAAATGAGTGCCACTAAAGTGACTAATGGAATGTTCTCCATGGAAATCCCCTGTGACACTACTGCATAGGTGGTACTACTAGTTGTCATCTAACACTTGTGCATCGAAGGGTTAACGTATTAAGTATACACTCAATGATGAATTTAACAAACTATGCATTATATAACACACACACACACATCACACAAGCATTCAAGATTGTATGTTTACATATAACCCATCATCATATCACCATTCTCATACAAGTACCTAAATTATTACATTATGTGTATACATCACTACCATGTTTTCATTCTTATATAGATACTCATTTTAGATTATGTTATAGCCTTTCCCTTAAATTCTCACACCTTGTCTACTTCTAAGTCAGAGCCATAAAGTACTTATTTATTTAAGTACTTCTATTCTAATCAAGTTTAATCTATAAGGTAGTTTTAACATGCTATTACTTTCATTTCTAATATGTGCCACAAATTATTAAACTCGTACAACATCTATACTTATATCTTTGACTCTTTACATTAAATGGTTTATTCTATGTTTAGATTCACTATGTTTTTCATCAATCCATTACCAATTTTACCTTATTACTTTATCACATCATTTATTTTAAGTTATCATCACTAATTGCTCTTTAGGCCCACACTCTAAAGACTTTATCAAACACAACAAAATGGGATTAAACTTGTACAATAGGCCACATGACATCAATGTCTATATACACCATCCATTTGATAATAGGAATAAGCTCTACAGAACCTCCCAATATCGAATGGCAAGGGTAAGCTCGACTGGACCTCTAAACAAGCAGGATAGCAAGGAGCAGCCTTGGTGGACCTCCCAATATCCCATGTCTTAGTGTTAGTGGATAGCAAGGATTAGCCTTGTGGACCTCTCAATATCTACAACAACATAGGTAATAGGGATTAGCCCGTGCAGATATCCTAATAACTAGAGCATGTAGGCTTAATCAAAGTCCAGTTGCCATACAATAGGCTAAGATCCTCATAGATCAAGCCCCTGCCAACTACTAAACCCCAAGTTGACTGATCAACCTACCTAGTAAGTGGTCTAACTAATATGGGCCATCAATTCATATTTCTCTTTTCATCACTTATATTCACTTTCAATCTATTTCCCATTATTCATAATTTAGACTAACACTTTTTTCAAGTCATCATCATTTCTTTTCCATTCCAGTGGTCACACATCAGTGTCATAAATTAGGTTATATATCATTCCATATAAGTTATTCAATTCTCATAAGCTAGGTTAGATACTTCTCAGTCATACTAGTGTGTGGGATCATTATTACTTATTAGCATTACCTACACAATTCTTCTATTATTCACATTCATTATCTATTGGCGTCTCATTAACCTATATACATCTAGTATCTCGTCTTATATCGTTATGCATTTAAAAGGCTTACAAGTAAGTAATAATACATATTCAACTTCCTATTTGCCTAATTGCCTTCTTTTCCACATAATTATTATTAAAACTTAGGTTTTAAGATTAAGGTATACTTACCACATCAAGATAAGTTTATTATTATGCATATTATTTAATTATAGGTTCTTCTACTTACACCATTAATACAAGCTATTTACTTACCATCTCAATTCACCACTATTTACTTTTTTCTCATTAATACTTGTTCTTCCCTCACTCTTATCTAGCATATATAAGTTCACATATATCTTGCTTTCCTTACACCATATTTCCATGACCCAATTACCCTAGTCATTTAACCATTACATAGTAGTAACCATTCACATGAAGATTCTTGTTTGTCTCTCATTCCATTCATAACCATTACTTGTTAGTTAATTTACTTTTATACCTTACACATTTAATTTTCATATGTGCATATATATCCGCCTTAAACACACTCTTCAGCTATCATACGATAATACATATACATTTACTTAATCATTAGCTCCACACTTCAATTACATTCATTACTTAATTACCATTTCATTTATGCCATACACCATTAATTATACTTACATGTAACACCCTTACCTGATTTCCTAAGAAATGTGATAGGTAATGTCACTTCCCACTTAGTCATCCATCCTGAAATTTCTCCATCCTTTAATCATTTAACACTTATAGTTTTATTTATTTATTTGATAGATGACTCCTAAAACTCCAGTCCAATCCTCAAACATCATTATATAAGTTAAAACAAACATCAAAATCCATTTTTTGATCAGTAATTAATTCTCCAAAAATTTGGGCACCATACAGCAACCCGAGGAACATTTCCAAAAATATACACCTGTGAAAAAGCACTTTTAATAATAATATCAACACCTGTCATCACTTGGACCCTTCTAGTCCTCTAATATCATGACACATATCATAAACAACACATAGGGCCTTAGGCCTATAATCATTAGAACATATATAAAATAAAACATTCAGATAATAGCCTTTTATATAATCATCCACTTTAAGCTTAAATAATATAAACAACTTCAGCTACTATGCTAACTATGCCTAAAACCCATATTATATGCATAAGTGCCTTTTATAAACCATAAAAAAATAATATACCCTTGAGTTGTAGACATTGCTACACTGTAAAATCTACAAAGGTTGTATAGCTACATTGCTGCTACCTGTGCATCGGAACAATGATACATTGAGTATAAAACTCAGAGGTGAATTTAATATAATAAAATATGCCATGCAAGCATACATACATCATATAAAGTCCAAGTCATAAAATAATATTATTTTATTATCTGGTCTTATTATTTAATTTATCAGTCTCATAACATTATTTTATCTATTCATAAGTGCCATTATCACATATTGTCCTAGTTCATTAAATTTCTTTTTATCATTCAGGCCCGACTAGATAGATGAATCTTTAAGACACTAGATAAAAAGAAAATTCAAAGTTATGCAGTGACCCATATTTTGGACCTCAATAGTTATACCTACCTAGTCTAATAACAATGATTAGTTTAGAGGAACCTTCCAATATAAGATAATAAGGATAGCAGGCATCAGTCTATAGACCTCCCAATATCGCAAAAATCAACATCAGGCAATTTTGGTGGATAGTAGGGATTAGTCCCATAAGACCTCTCAATATCCATAATCAAACAAGTCGGTAGCAAGGATCAGTCCTATAGATCTCCCAATACCCAAGTGTGCAGGGCCTAAATATCAAGACCTCATTTGCTACGCTCGCCTACATAATCACACTGATAAGGCCTAGAAGGACTAATACCTCTTGTAGTTTCATATCCCTAGTTGACTGGTCAACCCATCTAGTGGGTGTCTAACTCATAGGCCAACAGTCTATTAATTAACTTTATTTAGTTATAGGTCATTTATTTAATTTATTTCTAAGTGATTGGTACACAATTATAAGTCATTTTTATTAGTTTATTTTTTCACCGGATAGTTATAAGTCACTTTTAATAGACAGTTATAAGTCCTTTTATGTTCATTTCATGCCACTATGACAAGTCATTTTTTGTGTCCATTTCACGTCCCTATTACCATTCATTTCTCATAACTCAGTTATGGGTCCATTTTATTTTTGGTGACACAGTTATGGGTCAATGGCTACTATCCATTTAACACTTTCTCATGCCATTACAAGCCATATTAACATGAAATTCTAGGTTACGTATGATCTTATTCCATTTAACCTAATATGTCAACAACATTAGCCTTATATTGCCATTAAAATCAAGTACATCACATGTTCAAACTATATACCACTTTTTAGGCACATTTAGGTCACTTTTTAGGCCATTTTATACCAGTTCAAATGACACCATTTCTTTACCATTTTTTTCACCAAAATATTACCATAATTACACTACCTTTATTTACCATACATTAAGCCATATTCATTCGCATGTTCATACACATTTCATGCCACATACATGTCACACATCACATGTACCACCACACACACATGTATACATACCGTACCATACATGCCATGCCATTATACATTAAGCTTACCTCTCGACCATATCATAATCATGGACACACATGCATTTTTCTCATCATTTCCATATACACACCTATATTAATGCCACAAATGACATTTCCCATCATGTTACATCATATATACATGCCATACCATGTACGCCATGCCATATCATCATGACATACCTCTCTGCCACTTAAGGATCATGCATATACATACACTTTTCTTACCAATTTCATATAAAGAAACATCATTTTTGCAAACAAGTAATATCACACTATGCTTTTACTAACATTTTATACATATACATGATCAATTCAACATTTCCATACACCATTTCATGACATTCACATCCACACATATCATGGCATGCTAAAATTATATAAAATTCACCTACCTAATGAATTCTTGAATCCTTTCTCACACATTAGATGCCTTAATTCCCTTGTTGTTCTTTAATTGTTCTTACACCTATATAATCCAATTGTAATTTAGAAAATTCACCAAAAATATACAAGGCTTCAATTAAATATCTGAAAATATTTAAATTCTTAGAATAAGGAAGACTACCTAAAACTAAAATAAAAAGCAAGTAAAGGGTCATATACAACATACTTGAATTTTAGGCCAACATATGTATAATTTAAACTTTGAGCATTTTTTCGAACTTCCATGAATTGATATAGAGTTTAAAGACCTTATGGACAAATTTATGCATATATTTAGTGATTTTTGGTAGAGGATTGGTGGTGGTTTTATGGTGACCATGGTGAAGAAATGGTGGAATTGGCATCGGCAAAGGAAGAAGAAGAAATAAGGAAGATGGGTGGAAGGGTGGGTTAGTTGGCATTGTGGGTGGATGTCCGTGTGTCATGGTTTATATATGAGTGAGTGGGTGGCTCGAGTGGTGACACGTGGCACCTAAGCGACCTAAAAAACTTAATTTTTTGCCATAACTTCAAGCAATTTTTAAAAATATCTGGACCTCTAAAAATCATCTCATCTATTTTGAAAATCTTCGATTGGGCCTATTTAGGACCTTGTAAAAGTTCACTTCAAAATTCCATTAGTAAGTCGGTTAACTAATTTCTTAGAAAATCGAGAGATTTTGAAAAATTACCGAACGACCTCAAAAAATTAAAATTCCTTCACTAATCAACTCAATTGAATTTTTGACTTTTAGGATATAAAATCTTTAGGTCTGTCTAGGTCATTCCCAACTCAAGTCATTCTAAGGCTATGATTTACTAGCTTACAGCCTAAAATGAATTATTTGTTCTATTAAAATTTTAAATGAATTCATTTTACCCATTTTTTGGCCCCTCAAAGTTTCATGACAAATACTCCCCTTCTTGGGTCCCACGAAGGTGTCTCAGCTCCCTAGGAACACTGTTCGAGTCCTAGAGGTACTATTCATAAAAGCGTCAATTTACAAACGTCACATTACATATACATGTATACTTTTTATATGCCTCTCAGCCATGAGGTCAACAACACACATACATGTAATTTCTTATTAGATTCTCATTTAATTATGCTTGTAACTATCTCACTATTTCATTTACATTCTATATATAAATTAACTACACATACACACATATATCCTATATACACACATCATTCGATAATAACTCAATCACACATATGCTTATTATCTCCTTCTTATTCCTTTAGGCATTCATGCTCATGATCATCCATACACTCCATGCATACAGTCAACAAGCACAAAACACAATATACATACCTAACACAACACTTCCATACACACACATTAACACATAAATGATGCAACAATCAACACACAATGTATATGACATTAAATTAACTTACAATGGGCTATAGAAAATTATGATTACACTCCATAACCCTTATTTTCCTCTTTCTCCAATAATTCCACCATTACACTACAAACATATTATCTTTTATCTTAGAAAATTTCTATAAAAACTACACAGCTCTAAATTGAAATATGTTCACATAGGAATTCTTTACACCTTAAATACTATCTAATAAAATAAGAAAATTTTAAAAAAAACCAACTTACTCACTAAAGTGACACTATTCACTAAGTGTGATTTCTCCCAAATTAGACTTTCTTTTGTATTTCTCTCACTAGAATCTTGTTGAGGAGATTTTGGAGGCATGAATTGATATTTTAATTAGAGAAAATGGTGTAATATAAAGTGTAAAATGAAGAAATAAAGAAAAAGGGTAACCACAAGGGCAGCATCAGCCACGGGAAGAAAAAGGGAAAAGATGAAGTAGTTTGGCCCTTTACACACACACACATACCATACACCTTTTATATTATGATGGTGGATGGCCATAATTGTGCCATGTAGTGATCGGATAACCCTAATTAATTCTACTTATGTTTTTATCTTTAAAATACAAAATAAATGTTCCAAGCCTCAAAAATTATTTCTTTCATTGCCAAATATTCTTAAAACTCTTAATCAAGGGGTCCTTTAAATCTTAGGCCTAAATTCCAAGGAAAACTAGGTGAACTATTCACTCGTGTAGTTAAGAAAATTTGATAAAATACCAAACAACCTCAAAAAATACTGATTTCACCACTATTAGACTCATTGGAATTTTTTACCTGCAAGTTATGCTACTTTTGGATCAGTCCGAGCACATCCTGACCACTTTCTAGGTCCAGTGTAACTTAATCCACTATTCTCTAGTTCTTGACATAAAATGATTTATTGGTTCTGTTAAAATTTTTTAATTATTTTATTTTCATCATTTTTTGGCACCTTAAAGTTTTATGACCTATGATCCCCCTTCAGCTAACTCAGTAGGACCTATTTGCTCAAAGAGCACTATTTATGGTACTAGGGTTCTTGGGCATTACAATTTTTCTCCTTTTAAGAAATTTCATCATCAAAATTTCCTCAGTATCATTAATAGTGTTATTAAGCTTCCATCCATTGTTTGGTTTTTTAAGTGGTTCCTTAATGTTACTTTCATGGCACTCTCGAGTATAATATCATTTGAGTCTTCAGTTGCTTAATTTTCTTCATTGGGATCTATACGAATGCCTCATTATAACATAATCTCATCTTTATTTGGATGATTTACATTAATATCACATGAGAGGATTTAGCTTTATATCTTTTTAGTATAAATACTTAATTTATATTGTATAAATACTACATTTTTTACAATAGTGCCAATAATTCATTCTTAATTTCATAGATCTTGTGATCTCTTATAGATTAATGTGGTCTAACTTATATTAACCTCTTCTTTGATTTATAACGTCACTTAGTAAAGTAGTATTTCTCTTACTCTTATTACCATATAATCCTTGCCATTCCATATACATCTCTATTCTTTCTATAACCATTTGATCTCTTTCATAACTAAGTGGTATTCTGCACCTTTTACTGTATTACTGTTCTCAAGAAATCATAGTTAAATTAGCTTGACTACTATCACTAGGCCAAGCCTCATTCTTAAAGTTCTATATTATTCTATTAAATACAATAGTTCTATAATATTGCACTTGTTCTAAAACAATCCATGGTTTTATTATAGAGCTTTTAGCATTTCCTCTTACATTTCTATTTTAGAATCGCAACTGGATAAAATAGTTCATAAAGGTTTATATTCTTAACTCTTATCCATTAGTTAGGAAGGGTCTCTTTTAACTTACATGTGTAACCTACATACAATATGTCGGGATAATATTTATATCTATTAGTCTTAGATTTAGACTTTTTAACTTCCCTTCTTTGACTTAACACACTCTATATGTAAGGTAATTTTGTTATAACTAGGTTTCCACACTTACATTACTAACTTAAATTCTCGCTTACAATTGTACCACTACCATCCCATTATTTATCTAGAGAAACCTAGCATTTACCATGGCAACTTCACGTTCAATTCTTTATCCAGAAGTACCTCTAGGATTCTCACCATTATATGAACACTATTATTCTTATCGTATCAGTATTACCTTTATGTCTTGAAAACAAAGATAACTACTACCATTCCCTAATTTATTTGTCTCTGTATTATTGCAATGGTTTTAAAGTACTTGTTATCACCTTTTAACTTAGTGTTAACATGATTCTAAGCTTATAATGAAATGTATTTCTCGATATAACCAATCCCTCTTTTTACAATAAGTGAGTAACTTTACCTTCCCAATTTCGTTAAAACTTTTGTAACATCAAACACTTAGTACAATTGCACATCTTTACATAAGGCTACCTTAGTAGAGTAACAATTCTTACCCATTTTTTTAACAATTTATCGATCTTCAAACACTCTAGATTTCTACGATATCTTTAAAATTCCTTAGTATATTACAATTCTCTCATCCTACTTCCCCTCTTAAGGGTTAATTAAAGGACCTTGACACCTTAGCCTCTAAACTCCCTAGCACTTGCCATGGCTACTTAATTCTCCTTATTCAGTACTTATCAGTCATTCCTCAAACAACTTCACAACTACAACACCGTTCTCACTTCATTTTAAATATAATCTTATGTTAGGTTTAAAGGTATCACCCCTCTTTTCCTCCACCCAGTTTATCTTAACTCATTCTATCCTTAATCTTATCTCCTTACTTACCATTTCCTTACTCATTATTATCCACATAATCCTATCAAGTCCCTTCATATCAAAGCTAAATATATATCATGCTCGAGCTATGGTTATGCAATTATTATAATAGATGCAATCTAAATGTAATAATGCAAATGTGTAAGGTGTTAATATACAAACAATGACAAGTAATGCAAAACCTATCCTCAATGTCAAATTCATCATTAAGAAAGAGGATAACCCTTATCCTCAGGGACATTGATAGATATCTTAAGTATCTCATCTCCTTTAAGCTTTGTAAATTTTTACTTAGACTTACTTTATTCATTGCCCACTCTTTTTGTACTTGAACATCCTATACATCTCCTTATTCAACTAATTGTCTTAAGTGCCATCTCAATTATTTTTACTATCCTTATTTATTCCTTACTCTCTTACCCATTTATAGTACTAGCCATTGATACATCACACTTGTTCCTTAATAGTATTGTAATTATTTATCTCTTATATTCTCTTAAAGCATCTACATCATCATTGTTAAATCTTTTTACTATGGATAAAACTCTCTTTCTTGTCCATAATTCTCTCATATATATACATACCTTATCAAGCACTGAGTTTCGATTAGTCCCCTTAGCTATTGTCTAAATACCTTTGATTTATTAGTTAGCATACCATTGAATTTGCTTTACCTAGACCTTTTACTATAAGAATTTAATTATAACACCTAAGATTAATAAGAGGCTATTTTCACCTAGCTTTTTCTTGATCATTAAATCACCTTTAGAAAATAGATAGGTTATAATAGTCTAGCTTTAACCTCTTAAAAAACTAACCATGCTCACTATTTAATCATCATCCTCCCTGTACTAAATTCATTATTCTATCCTAGCTAATAGAATAATCTCATATATTTTAACCTCACACGAAGGATAGAATTTGATAGTCTACAATACTATAAGTTGCCATAACAACTCAACCTTAAATTTTTCCTCTAACTATTCAGGTTATCTCACAATTTCAGTGAATTCCTCTCTTATTTCCCCCTAAGAAATAAATTAG
>CANXYI011522749.1:0-12047 GCA_948208565.1 Hura crepitans
ATTCATATTTGAATATAAAACATCAAGTTACATTTGAGGGGAGTTAAATAATAAGAGAAATAAAATAGAAAAAAAGTGAGGCAGGACATATAGGCCCTATTTACAAAAAAGAATCATGTATGAATAATCATATTAGTTATAGTCCATAACTAGTCATCATGACAAAACATGCACCCTTAGATTCATTTTTAATGTATTACTTTAAATTTGGACCAAAAAATCTAACATATTTCAACACTTGAAATTATTTTTGAGCAATTTTAGAATGATTAATGAAAATGGAAACTTTTCCATTTTAAAAAACTTCCCATTTAGGCAACATTTATGTAAATAGTCTATTAGACCTGTTTTGTATTTTTATCAATCCTATTGATATTTAACCTTTATATTTAAATTTTTAATCTCATTTAATAATTAAATACATTAAAATTTTAGAAAATCACTTGAAACTTGAATCTGTATGGGTTTTAAATTATCCGTGTATACATAATATCGTTAAGCATGTAATTAGGCTTATTTTGGGCCTTTGTTGTGGCAAAAGAATTTTGGCTCATATTTAGACCCTAAAATCACTTAATAAACTTAATTAAGGGTTGTTGTATAGATCCAAGTTATCTTATTTGGCCACCTAACTCATCTATTAACTTAGATCATGCATAACATGCCTAATCGAGCCCATTATTCAACTTTAATTCTTTCAATTAATTAAATTAATTTTTTCCCATTTAAATATCAATAAACAAATTAAAATATACAATTAACATGTTGAAATATCTAAAACATTGAATTGAAATTGTAAAATTGCAAATTTACCACATGTAAAATAAGAACACCAATTTTCTGTTCATAGTGATACCCGAATTTCCATGTGCACAAATTTTCTTGCTTTTAATTTTCAATTTAGAAATCTAATTTTAACATTTCATGTTAATTCAAAATCATAAGGCACCATAAAATTGATTAAAAATAATTACAACTTAATGCAAAAGGGCTCCAATATGCATATATAATAGTTTTATGTGCATAGAAGTTCACAATTCAATAAATCATCAATTTTTGGACTTCAATCAACATTTAGATAATCCAAAAAATCAATATAACATTCACACATGTTATAACAATTAGATATTTTTGTATTAAACATAGTATATATCAACACTGTTTAAGAACTATTTAATCTGATTCATCGTGTTCAAACTAAGCAAACAATTCATGGCTAAAACCTGGCTCTAATATCACTGTTAGTTTTATAACTATGAGTTCATACACTAGATAAATGGAAAAAGAACTCATAATAAGCATGATTAAGTTTGATATTGTAACATCCCAAAATAATCACAGAAAATGTAATATGCTCATAAAGACTAAAATGGTAATTTTGAAGTTTTGAATATGTTTTTAATATGGAATAAAAGTTTTTGATGATAACTAGTTTTGTAAAATTAAATCTTAAAAGGTTTTAGTGGCATTTTATTTTGAGGAATTATGGGCCATTAGAAGAAAGTCAAGATGAAATCCTGACCATACATTTTAGGAGTATAAATAACTAAAGTGAATAGAAGTGAGAAAAGAAAATTGATGTTTTTTCCTTCTTCCTCTCTCTATACATCTTCTTAAGGCAACTCCCTCAAGCCATTGGCTAAAATTCCTTGTAAAATCATCCATATTATGTTTATCATCTTCTCTTTATTTTAAGCTTGCTTTTGATTATTTATTGTTGTGTTTTTGGAATTTTATGCTATTCATACAAAGAAGAGGAAAATGCACAAACATCAAAGGCAAAATCAAAAAGGAAAATGAGTTGTGGAAGAGTAAAATGAGTTCCTAAGCATCCCCATAAATTTTTCTAAGTATATGCAAATGATTAATTGTGTTTATTTGTAGTGAATTGGATGAATTAATGCTAGGGTTTATAGTTTTGTGTTTTTTCTAAAAAGTGATGATCTAATGATGAATTTTGGGTTAATTTTTCATTTTTTTATATGCCTTTGATGTGTAAAATGACTTATAATCTATTGGAAATATTTGTGAATGAATTTGTGATGTTAATTTCATGATTTAGGATTGTTTGAGTTAATTTTGGAAAGAAAAATCATGTTTTGGAACTTTAAAACTATAGGGCTCATGGCCATGACCCCTTATAAAATTTGGCTAGTTACTAGAATTTTGAAGGCCTCATGGCCATAACCCTTTTAGGCCTATAGTCATAACCCCTTCCTAGTGACATAAAACTTGATGTTTACAAGTATAAATTGGATTAATTTGAAAGGCAACTGTAAGGATGCTTTGAATTAATGTTTTAACACATTTTAAAATGTTTAAAAATTGAAAACCACATGATATTGGTATAGTTTTATAGATAAGCTTAGAGTGAAAATGTGCATTGTGTATTGCATTTAATATGTATGTTTACTAAATATAAGCACTTCTAATGAATACTTTAATGTTATTTAAGACATTGATATTAATGAAGTGAATGACGAGCTATGAGTATTAAGTGAATATGTGTGGATCTCGTATACATATCCAATTTTAATACTATACTATTTTAACCTCACATGATTACAAGGCATGTAAATGAGATTGGCATACTTGTGAACTTAGTACATATGAACAAAGACATTGTATGTGAATGCTATAAGTGATGTGTATCTTGAGGCTCCTAAGCCAATGTGATTACAAGTAACAAAAGTGAATAGCTTTAACATGGCAAGATAAAAGATGAAATGAACTTAATAGGATAAACATTAAGCCCATGTATTGTTAGACATGTATTAGCATTTAGATAGTTGGCATGCCAATAGGGATTAGTGTACTACATTTGCTTTTAATTGCCTTTAAGGTAATCATTTTAGTGGGTGCGATCACACAAGGTTAGTGATCACTGCAAAATTATTTCTATGTGGTTATAGCAATGTAAGATAAATGGTACAACCGCTAGGTTTATGTTGAGAACACTATAAAACTATATGGTAGGCACAAACACATAAGATCAATAATCACCATGTATATATATGCTTATGGATACAACCATGTATTACTAGTGGTCATTGTATAGCTTATTATCTCATTTACTGGGTCTAGTGTACATTGGGCTATTAAGTGATAAAGTGATTAATTTAGTAAAATATATGAAATGAAAGAACATTTGTTAAACTTTTCCCTATGCATGTAATTGAAAGATTTCTTTATAATGTGTATATGAATAACATGCATGTATGATAACTTGAAATGATTATGTGTTTAGTATTTCATGACCATACATCACCTTTAACCTCTTCCAAGGTAAGTTTATACATTAGTTATGCAAGAGTATATGACTTTTTTTAATGAGATATGCCTTTTATATATATGTTTAGATGTTGTGAATATTTTTTCCTATATGTGATTTATGTGTAATTTAGTAGTAAAAATGATTAGCTTATATACCACTGATCAAGTTTTACTTAGCATATTAGAGTTCCCACGTGTAGGTTGAACCTTTGGAGTGTAATAGAGAAAGCAGTGCAATTAGTGATGAAGAGTTGCATTTTTATAACCATAGCTTTATTTTTCAATAACATTTGTTATTCTTTATTTGTTTGTTTTAAAAAGGGTTGCAATTAGAGAATTTTTACCAATTTTGTGAGGCCTAACTATATGTTTTATAATAAATATTTTTCCCTTAATTTCTTATCATAACATTTCTTAAGTGAATGTTGTGCTAGTGTTGTGAATATGATATATACAAGAAGTCCAATGCATAAGTTTTTAAATATAAAGTGTGATCATTTATTTCTAGTGCTTTAGGCATATAATGTGACACTCTTTCCTCTAATGACTTTACTCAATAGGAGAAGGGGCATCATAGATCTTGGCCATGAATTGCATTTAAAACTTTTAAGTAGAAGTAATCATATTACTCACCATTTTAAATTTTAAATAGTTGATTTCACCACCAATTTATCATAAACCACTGCGCCCAAAGTAGAGCACCTCCACAAGTGATCTATAGTAGAGGTGGTAGTAAAAACTAGAATTGAATTGAATTTATAGATGTCAAAAATCTTTTTAGACTAGTTAGGTAAAATTTGGCTATCATAGACTAGGAAGTGGTGAATAAAACTTTACTAATAGAGGCTCAGGTTATCTCATGCAACTCTCTCTCTCTTTAAGTCACTTTTTAAATTCCTTCAAGCTCTTAACCTACATAGGTAGGGTTGGACTTATTAACTGATCACTTAACTAATCAGATGAACCAATTAAATAGGCTTTGGTGAGCATATTCTAGTGTTATGTGCATAAGGCTTAGAGAGGCATTTTGCACATTATGTGTTACATAATTTAGGCCCATATTAATTTAAATCAATTTAAAATTTAATTATATATTATTCATAACCTTTATGGACATAATTAAATTCTCTTTGGCCTAAGATAAGAGCTTAAAAGGGCTTTTGTAAATAGATCTATGCAGAAAGCCTCTGTGTAGGTTTTTGCATAGACCATACTTTATTATAACTATAATTTTACCTTTTTGCCCTTGCTCTATAGGTGTGTCACCTTATTGGTTTTCTAACAACTTGGCAGTATATGTAATTTGGAAAATTTTATATTAAGTAGTCTTGTATGATTTAAACTCTTTCAAAACATAATTATTGAGCTCTATTAATAATCCATTAATCATGTATAGATCATGAGCAGCCTTTAGTTAGGCATCATGACAACCCAAGTGATAGAAAAGTGAGTGGTTAGCTATAACAATTCCATAGATAGATACCACGTACCAAGTCCTTTTATTATACTTCCTTTCATTTAGGTTTAGAGTATGGATTTACATCAACTTTAAAAATTATAATATTTTAATCTAATACAATTTATTCTTTATTCCTAAAATACCTCTTGTAAATGTCATTTACTTCCTAAATTTTACTCCAGCCAATAATTTTTGAATAAAGTATAAGTGAAATGAATTTCCCTTCATAAAGTTTGATATAATGAATCCATTATTGATCACTCAACTATCTCCAAGTATGTCATGATACCTAATCTCTAATTTTTGTATACCCCTTGGTAGGAGTAAAAGCAATAGAGTCAAAGCACACCAATCAATACTTAAGATACCATAGTGATGTCAAGTCTAAGGATAATTTGCACTACTGCTATGAAAGAATTATTTCAACAACTTAGATTTATTATCGATGTGAAAATCTCTAAGTAGGTTTGCAATGTACTTATTTGTCTAACAAGCATCCATATGTTAAATTTGATCATCTCCATGATCATAGATTATAAGAACTACTACTTGGACTCTTCAATAAGTATAAAATGTGCAAGTCTATCTGTATTCAATAATGTCCCATCATGTCAAGTACTATGACTCTGGATGGTTTAGGTATTAATGCATTTGCATATAACAAACGTCTCATATCATGAACTCTTCATAATTGTTTTTGTAATGTGTTTCTATACTAGGGACTTTATCAATTCATTTAAGTCATAGGAATATAGATGTAGTTAAACATTAGCACAAATTAATGGCGAATGCGGTTATGTATTCATAAAATGAATAATGTACATATACATAAAAAGTTTCCCTTTTACAATTAAGTTCTAAGACATAAACTAAAAATCTCCCATTTACACTAGAGTGAATAACACGTATATCTAAATCCCATAAATTATACATTATGATCGAGCTTATTCTAGGATAATGCCTTAGTGAGAGGATTAGCCAAATTATCATCTATAAGAACTCTTTCTATCTTCATATCATTTCGTGTTATTATCTCTCTAATGAAATGGTAGTGCCTGAGTATGCACTTAGACTGTTGATGAGATCGTGGTTCCTTTGCCTGTGCTATTGCTCCATTATTTTCATAATAAATTAGTGTTGGATCAATAATTTTATGGACATCTCTTAGTTCAATAATGAAATTTCTGATCCAAACTACTTTTGCTACATCAGAAGTTTCTATGTACTCTAGCTTTATGGTTGAGTCTATAGTTGAGTCTTGCTTGGAACATTTCTAGTTGAATACACCTCTATTCATCAGGAATATAAATCTTGATTGTGATTTTATAATCATCCTTATTTGATTAGAAGCCAGCATCAATATACCCACTTACCTATAAATATGTATCTCTATAGATTATGAATATGTCTTTAGTTCTTCTCAAATAGTTAAGAATGTTCTTAACTGGTATCTAATATTCCTCTTTATAATTTGACTAGAACCTGCTCATGAGACTCAGAGCATAGGACATATCTAGACATGTACATAACATCGAATACATGATAAATCTTATTACTAATACATGTGGGATGTTAATCTTGCCTTCTCCCTCCTCTTATGCCTTGGGATACATAGACTTAGAAATGTGTTTCACATAAACCTTAGGAATAAAACATTACTTAGAGAGATCCATACTAAACCTTTTTAGTATTTTATCTCTGTATATAGATTTTGAAAGACTTAGCAATCCTTTAGATCTATCTCTGTAAATCTTAATTCTAAGAATATAGGATGCTTCTCTAAGATCATTCAAGCAAAATTGTTTGAATAACTATATTTTTACCCTTTGAAAGGTTGGGATGCCATTCCCCATTACCAATATGTCATTTATATATAGAACATGGAATACATCTATACTTCCACTAACCTTCTTATGACACAAGGTTCATTCTCATTCTATAAGAAACCATACTCTATTATTAGCTCATTGAATGGGATGTTGCAAATTTTAAAGGCTTGCCTTAATCCATAAATGGATTTTTGCAAACCTTTTCACCTTCATTTGATGTGAATCATTTAAGTTGTGTCATATACACTTCCTCAATCTAATTTCTAATGAAGAAAGCCATATTTACATCTATTGGCCATATACATAATCATAATAAGCAGTGATGGCTAAAAGGATAATTGGAGTAAAGCATTACCGCTAGAGAAGAAGTCTCATTATGGTTAATTTCTTGATGTTGATGATAGCTTTTAGTAATTAGATGTTCTTTATTAATACCTACATTACACTCCATGTCAACCTTCTTTTTAATGACCCATTTGCACTTTATAGGTTTTATCCCTTCAAGTGGTTAAGTCAAAATCCATACTTTGTTCTCATACATGGAGACCATTTCGAATTATATAGCCTTAAGCCACAAATCACATTTTGGACTCTTTAGAACTTTGTCATAGCTAGTAGGCTCATTATCCTCTACTATAGTAACATTATAATTCTCATTAATTAGAAAGCCAAACCTTGCAAGTATTGTTTTTACTCTAGCAAACCTTTTAGGAATTTGTGTAAAAAGATGTGCAATTGTTAACTATTTATGGTTATCAGGTGATCAAACTCTGGTTGCAGATTTTAAACTTCTTCAAGTTCAATTTGACTCCCACTATTTTCTATGAAAAGGAATTTCCTTTCTAAGAAAATAGCATGCATTGAAACAAACATCTTATGTTTTATGGGATGATAGAAATAATATCCAAATGATTCCTTTGGAAGTCCTAGAAAAAAGCATTTGTGAGATTTGGCATCTAGCCTATCTGATGTGATAGCCCTTACCTCGTCTAATTGCTAAACCTAAATACGAAGCGTCACACAACCAACACTATCTTAACTAATTGTATAGAATACTCTGATCCATAGAAAAGAAAACTAAAATCTTAATGTCTTTAATATTACAACACTTACAAAACAAACCCTACAAAAACCTCATACAAAAGATATTAGTAGAGGTACTCATGCTAAAATTCTAGCAGCATAATGACTGCTTGAGGCACTTTCCCAAAATTTTTAACCCATGGAAAACACTTCTATAAATTAGATAACTCATCCATAACCATATATGATCCATCTTATCACTCTAGAATTTTAAAAACATCTCAATCTTATACATACATAAGAAAATCCCATCTAACATATAAGCTTAACATGATATACATACACTGATAACATCCAACATCCTGATAATCCTTACACACAAAATCAAACACATCTACACTATAAACCATAGAGATATAAATCCATAACTTAGCAGTTACTTCCAAATTAACATAATCTTTATTTAAAAAACACATAGAGGTTTAAAATTAGCCAAGTTTATCAATAACTTGCTGCATATTAAAGATATCTAGTATGATCATACTTTTTGCCTCAATCTTCCTTAGAATCTCATACATGATAGGATCAAATATTCAATTTCATTCCATAAGTATATGCTCACCTCAGAAAACTACTAATGTTCTAAGAAAAATTGCTTAGCAATATACCTAATTTTATTATGCTATATAACAACATTTATAACTTAAGGTCTTGATTTATTGATATATAGTAACTCGCGTATTAATACTTATCTTATTAAATCATGGTGTGGTTATTTATATGACTGTAAGAATTAATTGGTGCAGGCATACATGAACACACTAAATGATGAAAATATATAGAATTATTAGCTATAACATAATAAACTTAGGTACTTACCTATCAAATTTGAAATTTTGATATCCATTATTCCTAATTTCTTCTTCCCTATTAACTCTAGAATTAAAGTAGCAACCTGTTGCATTTTCTACTATTTTATATAACGAAACTAGACTTTCATCCACTTTTTTTTTTGTTATTTCATCAGTATAAATTCCTAGCAATAGAACAAAAAAAAATTCTTTCTCTAATAGCCCATTTTTTCTATAGAAATTCTCCCTCATCAGTAACCTAAAATTTTTTTAATCCCCCATCTACTACCATCACTATTTATGTAGGAATTTTATAGATGCCCACTGCTGCTAGCTTTAGTTTAGCTTAAATTTCTAATAACTCCATATTAATTCTCAATTTGGTCTTCCTTCCCTTGTCATGGCTCTTATAGTAGATGGCAATATTGCAGCACCAACTACTCACAATTGCCAACAACAGCTAGTGTAACGTAGGTGATATAGCAATACAAATTTGCCCTCACTGCTTGCACCCTCAACTATGGCTAAAGTGTCCTATACAGCTCAAATAAAATAAACATTCAACTTTTCCTAATAGATGTAATCAAAAATAGCATTACCTTCATTCTCTTTTTTGTTTTCCATTTTTTTTTATGTTACAGCACCGCTAATCTTTCACCACCGTCAGCCTCTCCTCATGCCACCATTAAGGTCCTATGACTAGGGTCATTTATAGTGCTCCTTTCTTTCTTCTGCTTGCTTTTCTTCTTTCATTTTCCTTTGTTCTTGATCCCTCTCTATTTCTTTTTTTTTCTTGCAACATCATCGAACTCCTACCCTACTATCACTATCTTGCTCTAGTGATCACGTTGCTACTGGTGCTTTCTATTTCTTCTATAGTCAGTAGCTATAAGAGCCTTTTCTCCCTTTTTCTCTCTTTTTCTCGATGTTCCTTCTCTTCTCTCATACTCTCCTTCCATTCTTTCCTTTTTATTCTTTTTATTTTTTTATTGCATGGCTGCCATCAAAATTACCTTATAGGATATTTTAAAAAAAATGCCCTTCTAGTCCTTATTATTTCAATTGTTCTAATTATGCCCTTATCTCGTCCTTTTATTTCTTTAATTGAGTCCATTTGAGGTCCAAACCAATTCTTTTCCTCTTATTTTGAAAAACACTATACAAAATCCCTAGGAAGCATTGCAACATTAATTTAGTTATTATTATTATTACACTATTATAAAATCTTTAACTTTGATTATTTCTTCTTTTATGTCCAAATCTTAAATTTCTAGGTCTCAGAAAACCCTATTCACACCCCCAAAAAATACTATTCATAAATTACAAGATTTTTAAGATGTTATATTTCTTTCCCTCTTAGATGAATGTCATCCACAATATTCATGAGGTTCCTTTATGCTTTATGTAAATTAATAACATTTCTTTGATCATTACTAACCTAGAACTTCCCTTCTTAAAATCTTTTTTATCACTTTTATAATGTGATGTATCCTTTACTGCTTACCTAATCACTTTCATACTATAAAGCCACCACGCTTTCCTTGTGCTACTCTGATAAATAAATTCTTAACAATCAATTATTTGCTTATAATCTCTATATTAGCTCTTTGCCTTTAGCATCACAATATAACTAATTCCATCTATATCTCTGAGTTCAACTCTCCCATGTTTTACTTTACCCTCAACCATTGTGAATTCCTTTATGAATGTCTCAGACCTTCTTTATTTTATCCACTTATGTGAGTGTATCTTGCCAATTTGCCCTACTTAATCAGGGCAAAAAACTTATGTGATATAAATGTTGTGGTTATGCATGTATAATGTTATACATGCAAATGATAATGCAACGTATGTATACAATTCTTAAAATGACACTCATGCTATAATACATAACCTAGCCCCCATGTTTCATGCATAATTACTTAATGGCCCTTAATCTCGAGAAAAATTGGTAGGATACACTTAGAGTATTAACTCCTATATCAACTTCTCTTACTTTACACATCCTTGAACCTTAGATACTCTTATCTTCTTTATGCATTCTTCACATGCCAAAGAATTCCTAATGTGGCTCTAATACAACAAAATGTGACTTACCTTACCTAGTCTAATAGCCAGACCTAGATAGGAAGCATTATACAATCAACTCTATCTTTACTAACCACTTAGAATCCTCTAATTTATATACAAGGAAATTGAAATCTTAATGTCTTTAATATTTCAACACTTACACAACTGACCTAATAAAAACATTATAGAAAAGATACTAGTAGAGGTACTCATGCTAAAATTTTTGCAACATAACTGCTTAAGGCACATTCCAAAAATTTTTAACTTCTGGAAAAACGCTTGTATGAATTATATAACTCATCCATAACCATCTATGATCCATCTAATCACTCTAGAATTTTAACAACATCTCAATCTAATACATGCATAAAAAAATCCCATCCAACACATAAGCTTAACATGATATACATACACTGACCAGATCTAGCATCCTAATAATCCTCACACAGATAATTAAACAAATTGATATTATAAACCATGCATATATAAATCCATAACCCAGCAATAACTTCTAAATTGATGTAATCTTTATTTAAAAAATACATAGAGACTCAAAACTACTTAAGTTCATCAATAACTTGTAACATACTAAAGATATCTGGTTCGATCATACTACTCACCTCAATCTTCATCAAATTCCCAGACTTGATAGGATTAGCCATTCAATTTCATTCTGTAAGTACCTATGTATCTCAAAAACCACTACTGTGCTAAGTAAAATTACTGAGCAAAATACCTAAGTTTATTATGCTATATAACAACATTTATACCTTAAAGTCCTAATTTATTGATATATGGTAACTCATGTATTGATACCTATCTTGTTAAAGCATGGTATGGTTATATACATGAATGTGAGAATTAATTACACTTCTGATCACACATTAAACATTCATAATGTTTATAACATAATCGAAGTATGGTACTTAAAAGGACTTCATCATGATTTATACTAGGTAGGACTATAATATTACAGATAATATTGACCTCATTTATATAACATCTAACTGATACTTAGATAATCACAAGCATATCTTAATCTATTTACATATCATCACTTCCATTATTTCACATTTATTTAGCCCAAATAAAACATTACACACACACACACACATATATATATATATTTATGTATGTTTGTATATATACATACATATATATATGTATATATATGTGTGTGTGTGTATACACATATATATTTATATATATGTATATGTATACTTGTATGCGTACATATATATACCTATATGTACATATGTATGTGCATATATGCATATATGTATATGCATATATGCACATATGTATGTGCATATATGCATATATGTATGTATATATATGTACATATATACACATACACACACACACACACACACACACACACATATATATATATATACTTATATATATGTATACATATATAAATGTATACATACATATATATATATATATATATATATATATGTATATATACATATATAAATTTATACATATATATATTTATAGATATATATATATATATAAATATATATATGTAGATTTATA
>CANXYI011522912.1:0-10093 GCA_948208565.1 Hura crepitans
TTTATTGGTTCAGTAGGTTTTGCTCAGTCAAAAATTACAAAATTTGAGCTAGGCACTAAATAAAGTATTTATGAGTTTTTGGTAATAAGAATGGAATTTTTTAAAGCCTCCGTGATTAAAATTGAATTTTTGTGCACTAAAATACCCTATAGTTAATCGTAACCATTGGATTTTAAGCTTTTCTTCTGCTACTTTTCTTCTTTCTTATTGTTATTTCCTTGCTTTAGTTTTCTGCTAGTTGTTTTTTTTTTTTTTTGGTTTCAATTTTCCTTTTTTAGTTTTCTTTTTTTCTACTCTCAGTTCTCTTTTTTTGCTCTCAGTTTTTTTTTTCTGATCTCAATCTCTTTTTTCCCGTCCTCATTGAATGCCTCAACTACTGCCTTTTATAACTTTTCTGCACTCTCTTTTTTCCATTGTAGAAATAGTCTCCCCCTTACCCCTATCTACCTATAGGCTGTAGGTGCAGATTTTTATTTGCTGGACTAGAATTTAAGGGCTGCAGACTGGGCTAGACTTATAGGCTGCAGATTGGGCTAGAATCCATAGACTGCAGACTGCAGGCTGTTGCTATTAAACTACTGACCTTAGGGCTGCTGGCCTGACTATTGGGGCTTGGCTGAACTGGTGTCTGAAACTGCTGGGCTTAGGCCTTTTAAGTCCAACAGTTTGTTTTAAATTTTGTATTTATTATTTTTATATATTTTAGTTGTATTTTGGAATAAATTTTTTTTGTAATTATATTTGTTTGTAATAATGTTTTATGTATTTATTATTTTATATATTTTTTATTATTTTGTAAATTTTTGTATTATTATTATTATTTTTTTAATGTATTATTATTTAATTACTTTATATTTATCTTTGAATAATTTTTATATCTTGTATTTGGAAATTACCTTATATTTTGAATTCATTTATTTTATTCTTGTTTATTATTATTTTTATACTAAATTCATATTTTATCATTTTTTGATTTGATTTATCCTTACTTATTTTAATCATTTAAATGATAATTTAATTAAAAATTTTAATTATTAAACCTTATAAGAAGACTAATAGCAAATAACAATAATAATAACAATATATTTTTACAAAATGATAGTAATTTCCTTTATTAATAATAGTTATATACCTTAGTTATTTGTGACAAAAAAATAACATAAGTGATAATAATTATTTTTTTGAATAAAAGCAAGTAATAGTAAGAGAGTTATTTTATAAGATGATTTAAATATTAAATGTATATTGTAATTAAATATAATTTATTTAGTCGGACAAAAATGGGTATCTACAGTTACCCCTTTTTGCATTCTCTTAAGACAATTAAGAGTATGCAAAAACTATAGATAGCAATTTGAGTTGGCATCTTATTAATTATTTAATTAATTATAGTTTTATTTATTATTTTTTAATTATTTTTTTTTACAGTTTTAAATCTAAACCTTCATGCAAGTGGTTTAGATTTCAATAGTTTGCATTTTCCAAGATAGTGCACTCCCTACGAGTGAACACAATTCATGGAATCAATGCATTTTTAAAATTAGAATCCTCATACGAGTGATTCTAATTTAAAACTTTCAAAATCGCAACCTTCCTATGAGTGGTGACGATTTTAAAATTTCAATATCTCCTAAAATCATCAACTTTCTACGGGTGAACATAATTTGAGATTTTGACATATTTTGATATCAAAACCTTTTTACGAGTGGTTTCAATTTCAAATTTGCATTTTTCAAGATAATGAACTTCCTATGAGTGGACACAATTCATGGAATCAATGCATGTCTAAAATCAGAATCTTCCTACAAGTGATTCTAATTTTAAAGTTTTTTGACGTCTTCCAAAATCATTAACTTCTTATAGGAGAACATAATTTGTGATTTTGATGTCTTTTAATATTAGAACCTTCCTACGAGTGGTTTTGATTTCAAATTTGCATTTTCCTGAATAGTGAACATCCTACGAGTGAACACAATTCATGGAATCAATGCACTTCTAAAATTAGAATCTTTCTACAAGTAATTTTGATTTTAATGTATTGAATATCAGTGACTGTGATCAGGTTATATCCTGGTAAAATTTCTTTGAATCCTCATTAATATCTTAAGTAGATTTAGGAAGTCTTTTCCAAACTTACTTGTAAAAATTGGAGGTGCTTTTTGAAGCTATGATTGTGATAAATGAGAAGAGCTGGTGCTTCCTCTCTTTTTTCTCTTCAGTTAAAGTTTATCAATAAAAAACATCCTTTTAAGTATTAGGAAATTTATACTTGTTAAATCCTCTCTTTCTATATGTAGAAATAAGCTTTAACTGATTACCTTTCATTAATTTGGCATTGGTTACTTCTTTGCTTATTTTGACATGTAGATATGTATAACTTCTTTTTGTTTGTTTAGTGAAGAAGGCCAATTCATCTTTTATATTAGTAGTAAAATGTGAAAGATGACATGATGTATTTAAGACAATGAATGACTTATATGAAAGAAAGATAAGTCATGATGTCCTATTAAGCCATTCAAAGTACTTTTGAGATGATTTTCCATGATATAATTCTTTACATGCTTTCCTATACAAACTTTTCCATCCTTATCTAAAAAGGGGTAACCTTCTTTTTTTATATTTCAAACCTACATTTGCATCTTTTAGCCATGACCGAAGGGTATTTCAAGGAATAGATTTTGATAACTAATATGAAGAGCATGGTTATTAGTTGAGCTTGATCACAAATGATTTTAATTGGCCATAAGCATGGTATCTTCAAAATTGGTATTCAATTCAAAAAGTGTTCTAAAAACTCTTATATACCATTTGTCTCCTATTTAGATACGGCAAATTTTTCCCTTTTTTTTCCTTAGACTGTCATTTCGACTGAAATTCATATATGAAAAAAAATGTTATAAATTCAGGGTTCACAAAATTTTACTTGCCCTATCACTCTATTCAATAGTTATTTTTTTACCATTATTTTTATATGTAACATATTCATCTTGCCCCTAAATGTCAACTCAATGTGTATGGATTTATGTGGTTCATAATAGAACATAATAATGAAATAACCTTGTAATTTATCATTTGATCTGAGCCCCCCTTTTTTAGAAAAAATAACAAGTCATTAAATCAAAATAGACCACCATTTAAGCTATGTTCTTAGTTCATGAGCAATCAATTTTTAACTTGATGTAGAAATAGTCTTCGAATAGAGGCTTGGTGTATCCTATCTTGATTTTCCTTTGCTAATATATCCTTTCCTCACTTCTCAATTAGGTTTTCAACATATCTTAGCTTGGAACTCGACTTTTCAAAATTCTGACATTGAGAGCTTTTTATAATTCTAATGCCTCTTTTACAAATGCTAACATGAGAATAAGTAGGAGAATAGATGAATAGAATGATTCATTAAGATGATATAACTGATAGAAAAACCAAGATTTATTTGATATATATTTTTGGTTGAATATAGCTCATTTGTATTACATTGTTTCTTTTTCTTTTTTCCTTTTCTCTATTTTTTACACATAATACTTCCTTACCATATCCGAATTAATTGGTAGGAAGTTCTTCCCCATCTATATTTGTTAAGATCAATGCTCCTCCTAAAAAAACCTTCTTTACTATATAAGGACCTTTGAATTTGGGTGCCCATTTTCCTCTTAAATCTTGTTGTCTTAGAATGATTTTTTTCAAAACTAAGTCCCCTTCTTAAAATATTCTAGGCCTCAATTTCTTTGTATGAGCCCTTATAAGCTGCCTTTTGTATAGTTGGCCATGACATAATGCCATTAATCTTTTCTCATCTATCATATTTAACTAGTTATATCATTTCTACACCCATTGACTATCATCCAATTCTGCTTCTAAGATGACTCTCAATGATAGAATCTCGACCTCGATAGGCAGTATTGCCTCCATTCCATATACGAGAGAATATAGAGTAGCATCAGTGGAAGTTCTTACTGTTGTTCGGTACCTATGTAATCCAAAAGGCAACATCTCATGCCAAGCTTTATAGGTAGCCACAATCTTCTACACTATTTTCTTTATGTTTTTATTCACTGCTTCAACTGCTCCATTCATCTTAGGCCTGTAGGGTGTAGAGTTATGGTGGATGATTTTATACTGCTTACACACTTCCGCCATTACATTATTGTTGACATTTTTTGCATTGTCTGTGATTATTCTTTCGATCAAACTATATTTGCAAACGATATTATTTTTCATAAACTTAATTGTTACTCCTTTGGTCACATTTGTATATGAAGTCAGCTCTACCTATTTGGTTAAATAATTGATTGCTACCAATATAAAATGATAATCATTTGATGCCTTCGGTTCAATCGGACCAATGACGTCTAATCCCTAAACTGCAAAGGGCCATGGTGAAGATAACACGTTTAAGGTCGAAGCATGTGAATTAATTTCATTAGTATATATCTGACATTTTCGACATTTATAAACAAAGTTTATATAGTCAGACTCCATCTTTATCAAATAATATTCTAGTCGAAGGATTTTCCTTGCCAATCCATGACCATTCAGGTGAGTACCATAAAACACTTCATGTACCTATTCTATTAGTCTTTAGGCCTCTTTTTCATCAACACACCCAATTAAGGTGGCATCATATTTTCTTTTGTATAACACATCTCCTGTTAAAAAGAAATTACTAGCTAGGCACCGTATTGTCCTTTTATCATTATCATTTATACCATGAGGATATTTCTCGCCTTTGATGTACTAGAAGATATCATGGTACCACAACTTTTTATCTATCTCCTGCTCGACATAAGCACAATAGGCTTGAGTTCTTTTAATTTAAATTTTAATGGGTTGCATTTTCCCACAATCATCTAGCTTAAACATGGCTGCCAATGTTGCCAAAGCATCTGCAGTTTGATTTTCTATTCGAGAGATATGCTCAAATTTAATATAGTTAAATTCCTTCACGAGTTCATGGGAGTATTCCTGATATGGCGTTAACTTAGCATCTCTGGTTTCCCATATTTTATTTAACTAGTTTATTACCAAAGCAGAATCCCTATAAACCTCTAAATGTTTGATCTTCATTTATATTGCCACTTGTAACCTCATAATGCAAGCTTTGTATTCTGCCATATTATTGGTACATTTGAAACATAATTTTGCTATTATAAGAAAATAATTCCCCTCATGAGTTATCAAGATTACCCCAATTCCATGACCTAATGCATTAGAAGCCCTATCAAACATCATTATCTAATTTCTCGAATCTTTAGACACCTTTTCCAAAACCATTAGACTTTTATCGAAGAATTCTAAATTAACTTCCTACGTCCTTTTAGCACTTTGTGCTACTAAAAAATCCATGATGACCCCTCCTTTAGTAGCTTTTTGATTGGTGTATATAATCTTATACTCATAGAGTAATACCTGCCATCGAGCAATTCTTCCTGTAAGTGTTTTAATGGGGTCCATTCAAGAAATCAAATAAGTAGTATGGGAAAACATATAATGTCTCAAACACTTTGCATTCCATGCTAAAGTAGTGCATGTTTTCTCTAAGAGAGAATAGTTTTCTTTATAACTTGTAAATATTTTGGTTACATAATAAATTGCCTGCTCCTTTCTTTCATCATTATATTGTCCTAACATTGCTCCTAAGGATTTCTCATGTACTGTTAAATATAGTAACAAAGGTTTTCCAGTGATCGGAGGCTATAATACAAGTAAGTTTTTCAAGTATTCCTTAATTTTATCAAATGCTTGTTGGCATTTTTCATCCCACCTGTTAGGATTTCTTTTCCACAATAGACTAAAAATAGGCTCGTATGTATTTGTCAATTGGGATATAAATCTAGTTATGTAATTTAATCTTCCTATAAAGTTTTTTACTTCTTCTTCTATTTTTGGGGGTGGTAATTCTTTTATAGCTTGAACCTTATTCAGGTCTACCTCTATTCCTTTTTGGCTTACTATAAATCCTAATAATTTTCCTAAAGTGATTCCAAATGTGCATTTTTCCCGATTAATCCTAAGTTTGTATTTTCTCAGCCTTTTGAATACTTTTTCTAATATTCTTACATGATCTTCTTTAGGGCATGATTTAACTATCATGTCACCCTTATACACCTCGACTTCTTTATGCATTAGGTCATGAAATAGGGTAACCATTGCTCTTTGATAAGTAGCTCCTGCATTTTTTAACCGAAAAAGACATCACCTTATAGCAGAAGGTTCCCTAAAGGATAATAAAGCATGTCTTCTCTTTGTCATCCTAAAATAACTTAATTTGATTATACCATGAAAATACATCCATGATGGAAAACATGTAATGACCTATGGCACTATCTACTAATACATTTATAAAGGTGTAGAGATTATGATATTTTTATTAAGGATAAGAGTGGTTAGTGGAGTCGCCACCTAGCCTCTAAACTAAGACCTTTGATCTTCTGTACTAGAAAGGTTTGGAATTTTAGATCTTATTCATGCACAATAATGTGCCTTCTTGTATATTGTAACATTTATCAATCCCTTATCAAACAAGCATATATTATATTTAAAGCAGTTATGTCACCTTTCCATGTATAAGAAGTAAATTACAATATTTAAAAGAATATGATAAATACATTGTCCATCCTGAAAGCGGGTCATTCATTAATTATTATTTGGCCTGACAATTACCCATAATTCTATAGGAATTGGCAATAATTGCCCAACTCCCATCTCTAGGAGATTAGCCTTTATTAAAATACATTTTTCATGTGACTTTTGATTAAGGAAATACTTAAAACCATTTTTGTTTAAGAAAACACCAATTAGTTATGTATAAAATAGTTTGATGTGAAGGTTAGGTTTTAGCGTATAAAGTAAGTTATTTACTAGCTATTACAATCCCAAAATAAGCAAAGAAGTGCAAACAGTACAAAACCAGAAGGAATAAAACAAGGCATTAGAATGGTATCGTCTATACGTTGATTAGTCCATGCAGACTATATAAGGCATTTATGTTAGTCCGTGCAGACTACTTCCCAGAATAGGTATTATATATGTCCGGACCTCCACTCGAGTGAAAAAGGTTACTTGCATATAACTCAAAAGAAGAGATTAATAACACCAAATAGTTATCCGTGAGGACCTAATGACAATGTTAAATAGAATGATCATACAACATGATATAGATATAAGGGCATGCTAACATGGTGAACAAAATATGTTAAAATATAATAAACAAAGCAAGCATGATATTGTTATCATACTTTGGTCTATATGGACCTCATATTACATATATACCAAATTTATATGTTTATGCGGACCTTCTATTGCATACATATTCAATTAATAGGTCTGTACAGACCTTTTACCATATACATATTCAATTAATAGGTCCGTGTGGACCTTCTATCATTTAAAATAGGTCCGTGCGGACTTTAGCATATATTCCAAAATGCAAGTGCAATTACAATTTTCCATGAATGATTAGAACATTCTTAAACCGATTTAATAGGTTAACTTATTCTTATAATTATTGTGGAGATTACACAAAACCACCTCACTTGACAATTAATCATGGGAGATCATTGGTTAAACAAACAACTCAAATAAATGAATGAATATGATGAAAGGAGCCTCAGATCTTACCTTGAAGTTAGCACCAAGCAACAAAATGATGGTTGGGTTTTGGAAGAATAATTTTATTGATGGCTTAGGGCTAGTAAAGTGGATCTTACACCAATTGCCTTCAATTATTTGTTGTGTGCCTTCCTCTTTGTCCTTCTCTTTTGAAATAGGTTGATAGGAAGGGTATTTATAAGGTTAGTGAATAGTTTTCCCATTCAGAGTTCTACCAAGATTAGGAATTTTGCACTTGTAGAAGTTTTACATTAGTAGGTCCGTGTGGACCTATATGGCTTAGTTCACGTGGGCTTTTGCTTAGTTAGGTTAGTCCATGCGGACAAGGGCTTTTACTTATCTATGTAGACCTTATAGCAGTAAGTCCGTATGGACTTATGCCATCTAGGTCTGTACGGAGTTGGGCTTCAAGTTACTTGCCTTATTGCTTGAGCCTATCTCTAGTTATCATTATAGGCCTCAAAAGGTGAATAGGTCCATATCATAGGGGCTTTGCCCTCGCACCCCTATTAGAATCAGTGTCGGCCTTTAGGCTTAAGCCTATCGGCCCAAGCCCTCTACTTCTGCCATAGATTCCCATTTTTTTTTCATAATTTGGGTCACACTGCGAGCTTTTTAGGTCAGGTCAAAGTCCAAATACATAAGAAAGTCCTACACCTAAAATCGAGGTGTCTAGAGTTGCCCCCAATTTAATGTGTGCTGTAAAATGCTAAAGTAATAGTACACATTAAAGTACATACCTAAAGTCTTGTGATTTTGACCTTTTCATGGTCCCACTTACCTTATCATATATGCATGATAATAGTTGTTTTCTCATACCTTTACGATCAAATGTTCATTTGCACCATTCGATGGCTTTCTCCTTCGTACCATTCGGTAGCTTGGTCATTTGCACCATTCGACATCTTTATCCTTTGCACCATTCTGTGGCTTGGTCCTTCACACCATTCGACAGCTTTGTTATATGCACCATTTGATGGATTTATCCTTCACACCATTCGGTAGCTTTATCCTTCACACCGTTTGGCGGCTTGGTTATTTGCACCATTCGGTAGCTTTATCCTTCATACCATTCGACAGCTTGGTCCTTTGCACCATTTAGTGGCCTAGTCCTTCATACTATTCAATGGCTTTATCCTTTGCACCAGTCGGTGGTTTGGTCATTTACACCATTCGGTGCCTTGGTCCTTCGCACCATTCGGTGGCTTGGTCTTTCGCACCATTTTATGGCTTTATCCTTTGCACCATTCGATGGCTTCATGATTCTTTTGCTTGCTACATGTATGGTTAGTATGCATGGAAGATGCATGTTCTCATGAAGGAAAATAAGTTAGTAATTTAGAATAATGCATGTCTTTTACATGCATGGTAAAGTATGAATGATGCATGCTTTTCATGCATAGAGGAATCATGTATAGACGACGATGAACAATGGATGCATACTTTTCATGCATAGGGAAAGTATGATGAATGATATATGCTTTCATGCATAGGATAATTGATGTATACTTTCATGCATGGGGGATCATGGATAATGATGCATGTTTTCATGCATAGAGGAATATGTAGATAGAGGATGCATGTTTTTCATGCATAGAAAAGTATAAATGATGCCTACTTTTCATGCATAAAAAAGTATAATGAATGACGAATGCTTTCATGCATAAGAAAACATGGATAATTGATATATTCTTTTATGCATAGGAAAGTATAAATGACGTATGCTTTTCATACATAGGAAAAGTATGATGAATAATGCATGCTTTCATGCATAAGAAAACATGGATAAGTGATGCATTTTTTTACGCATAGGAAAATATAGATGATGCATGCTTTTCATACATAAGGAAAGTATGGAGATAAATGATTCATGCTTTCATGCATAAGGAAGTATATACAATACATGCTTTTTATGTATAGGCAAAGTATGAAAAATGATGCATGCTTTTATGCAAAGGAAAACATGGATAAGTGATGCATGCTTTCATGCATAGGAAAGTATAAATAATGTATGTTTTTCAAGCAGAAGAAAAGTATGACAATTGATGCATGCTTTCATGCATAGGAAAACATGGATAAGTGGTGCATGCTTTCATGCATAAGAAAGTGGGGATATAAATGATGTTTGAATGAATAACCAATGGGTGCATGCTTTCATGCATGGGAAATCATGTATTGATGATCTATGAATAATGGATACATGCTTTTCATACATAGGGGATCATGGATAATGATGCTTGTTTTTATGCATAGAGGAATATATAGATAGAGGATATATACTTTTTATGCATAGGAAAGTATGAATGAAGCATGCTTTTCATGCATAGGAAAAGTATTATGAATGACGCATGCTTTCATGCATAGGAAAACATGGATAACTGATGCATTATTTCATGCATAGGAAAGTATAAATGATGCATGCTTTTCATACATAGGAAAATTATGATGAATGATGCATGCTTTCATGTATGGGAAATCATGGATA